>NCQV01064896.1:11218-33212 GCA_002740545.1 Lophocereus schottii
CTGAACGACCAGCCTAGAGACCAAAAGATATTGTCATATAGAACAACAAACAAGTTGCACAGAATAGATAAAAACACAAAAAGAGGGAGGGATCATGAAATAATTCTTTTGAAAAAAAATTCTTGATGTTGAGGACCCATAAAGCGAAAGCGCAGAACTGATGGCAAATTGATCGGAAGAACCCTTGTGAGATAACAATTTCTCCAAGGTGTTATTACGAGACAATATTTGCAATGAAAATGCCTCCTATCATTCCCGAGATGCTCAATAGGAATCGCTCGCTATTCTTCACCATTAGAAAGCAGAAGGCATCTGCAGTTGCAGCAATTGACAAAATTTGAGAATGTCCCTATGACGGAGCGATGGTGCATTTTTAATACGAATTGCAATAAAAGTGAATAAATAAAGGCTGAGGGTTTTTCCCTTTCGTTGCAACGGGGATGGTATAGTGGGCACAAGAAATGCCCAACTTCCTTTCCCCGTATTTATAAGCGGCGTCACGCAACTAGGTTATATTCTTGGTTTCTCAATACTAGCCGAAAAGCTACAACATTGGACATCTCACCTAGACCTTTCTCATGTCTTGTCAATGCGGCCTAATATATTTCTACTGGCCTAGGTTTAGTTGACCAAAGTCACTCTTGACCTAGGTCGTGCAATAGGTTAAGCCATCAGCACAATTTTATCAGCTTCTGAAATTCGAGACTCGACCGTATCAAGCATTCCAAAGTCATGGACACAGTCAACTCTCGGAAGGGCAATTTGTAGGCACTAAAAAATAATAAAAAATATCACGTCAGAAAATTAATATAAATTAATTTTTTTAGGCTAGCCCATTTAATTTATTTAAATAAATTAAGTTGAATCGACTACCAAGTCATGACTCAAACAACTATCAGTCAACGAGCAAATTGACTACTAAATCGCTGTCAAATGGACTAACAAGTCAAAAGATCAATCAACGACCCAAAAAGGCAAATAAGTCGCAAACCTTAGTAAAGGGAGGGGGATTCTTTCCCTATAAATAGAGCAGTACTCCCTTCTACTTGTAGGGGGTATAAAATTCATTCACTCCGAAGGTATTCTGAAGACTCAAAAGAGCTCAAGAATTTTTCTCTGGAAAAAGACAACAAACACTCAAAACACGTGTTGTCCACTTTTGAAGATTAAAGAAAACTCTTCTTGATGAAGAGTAAGTCTCTTAAGTCCTCTCTCAAGACCAAATTCACCCATGTTCATTTAAAGGAGTCAAATCAGTCAACTAAATTGAGATACAAGCCAATCGGTCCTCTTTTAAATATAAATTGGAGATCAAATAAGAGGACTTTTACTTATTTATTTGTAACAAATACCCAGAGATTATAACCATATCTTTTGAAATCAACACAAATTAAATTTGTCCATATTTCTTATCTTAATTTATTTTAGACATGAAATTTGTGTTTACATATACATCCACCTTTATCTACAAATCTAAGGACAATAGCCTTTTCTTCTCTTTTAGCTACATCTCTAGATTCATCCATTATTAAAGAAAACTTTGCATTTCCAACATCTTCGTATTTTGTCCTCTCTACATTAATTCCTTGCAAAGACATGTAAAATCTATTTCTGAATTTTTGGTGATTGATACTTTGCATTCTTTGGAGCATTTTTCAACACTGCATCTATTTGCTCCTTACATGAGGCCAAGCTTATCATTTCCAGAAAGTTACCTTGATTGTTTGAATTAGGATTTTCATTAGGTCCTCTAAATGCACATGCCTTGAATGTTAACCAATGTATAATAGCTATAGATGTTTTCAATTGTAAACGATCGTTTAAAATCTCCTCAACAATTTGTTTCTCAATCACCTTTTCTATATAGCTTGATTGATTTTCCAAATTATCACAACACTTAACTACAAAATTATGAGCTGAATTTGAATAATTTTCCATTTGTTTCAATAAAGTACAATATTTCCATTCTTAACTTTTCCCTAATTTCGAAATACTTTGACAGTGAATACGTCTAATCCCTATTTTCCATTCGACTTCTTGGAAAATAAAAAGCATGGGAAACAATAAACGGTATCAGTTGTAGGTGAATACTCTAAGTACGGGAAGCTTTTAAACCAATGATACTGAAATCAAGGAGAATGAATTTCTGGACCAGAAGATGGGTAAACATATTGACATGTTGATAAGGTCCAAAGCTTATCTAGGCTCTTTGAACTTCATCACGTTCAGTCACAAGATAGCTACTAATTTGACATAAGCAATCCAAGATCACGAACTAAAAATTTTGCATCAAAATCCCCAAATTCAGTTCTTGGACTCTTAGGAGGAGGCTCTTTCACTTCAACAGTGGATGGTGCAGGGTTTGTGTCAACAATTGGCTCATTAGCTTGCATATTATTCTCTCGAATGTTATTGTTTGCCGTTTTCTTATAAAACCAGTCAATTGTTCTCTTTGGCACACTTAGTTCACATGCATAAGGAAAATTGCTTAATTAATATGTATTATTAAGACCTTGTTCTCTCAATTTATTTTTTTAATATAACCTCAGTTCAATCTAATAAAAATAAGTTCAACTTAATTCAATTCAACAAAAATAATTTTAAATTTAACATAAATAAGCTCAGTTTAGTTCAATTTAAATAAGTTTAGTAAAATTAAGTTGAAAAGCATCATTTAGATTAACTGATATGACCTAAACTCTACAAATAATTTATTAAATTAATTCAACAACATCATCGCCAATATCAATTCTCAATCAAAATCAGTTGAATTTTTTTTTTTGTTGAATTGCACCATATAATTCCCAAAAATATTTCATAAAATTACCATGTGATCATATAGCTAACCCACCAAATTAAATTGTTGTATAAATTAATAGGCTAATTACTAAGAAATAAATTAAATGAACAAACAAGAAATTTAAATTACTATACAAATTAATAGGCTAATTGTCAAGAAATAAATTCAATGAACAGATAATAATGATAATCATCTTCATGCTAACTACTAAAAATAAATTAAATGCATAAATATAATGATAGTCTTCACATACCTGGGAATTTAATACCGAAAGACAACTCTTTCTTTCAATATTAAAACTTTACAAACTTGATGGAAACATCATAAATGTCATGTACTAGTTGCAATAGCCAATTAGATTTTAAGGCGGAAGGACAGAGAGAGTGTGTTTAAAAATAGTAGCCTATATTGTAAAAGATGCAAGCTATTATACACTGCCTTCCTCATCTTGCATAGTGCTAAGCATATATTAGGGACGCTTTGTAGATTTTCTTTCCTTAATTTTTAGTAGAAGAATAATTAAAATGAATTCTTGTCAGGAGGGGAACCACAGCACTCCTTGGTACCCCTTTGATTGTGCCACTGACTTAAAGCAAGTGAATGATTTAAAATTCAAGTTATTTCATGGCATAACACTCATCATGTTGCACATGAACTTGTAATGACCAACTACAGAATTTTGCAAAGTGCAAAGCTTGCCGTAAAGGTACAAATTAAATGAGTACTTAATTTATAAATAACATTTATAGTATAGGAAAGCAGGCATCAATCCTGTAAGGAAAGATTATGATAGTGAGCTAATTTAAATCTAATTAAATTTACTACTCTAATATATTTTATTTTTTTCTTTAAATTGCTAAAAAGACAAACCAAATTAAAGAAGTAAAAATCTAGAAAATTAAATGCTAATACCTCTAAATATTCTAAGCCTGATTCTAGAAAGAAAAATAGTAAATGCCTGACCTTAATATTCTGGAAAAATAAAAACAAAAATAATCACACAACATTAAACTGAAAATTAAAACAGAAAATAACAAGCAGAAAATTAATATCAAAAATCACAGAAACTAATATCACTTAATATTCTGAAAATTCATAAATTTATATCTCTAGAATCATAGGTAACTAATTTCAGAAAAATAAAAATAGATAATAACTACAGAAAATTAAAACAGAAAATAAAATTTGAGATTAGAAAAATAATAAACTGCACTTAATTAAATATGAAAATAAATAACAAATTTACCCAGATTGTAAAATATAATTTCCTAGACTTAATAAAACCCTAAAAATATAATATTAAAACTTAAAATATAATTTTTAGATTTATTAAAATAAAAACTTGCACATATTCAATTCACAAAATAATTCTCAAAAATTATAAAATAATTTCCAAAAATTATGAAATCAAAAAGAGGCAGATTTGGATACAATATAAACCTTCAAATGGAATAAAACATAAAAAAATACAAAAGAAACTATTTTAAACCTAATTTCTAACAAACCAGTAAATAATTACAAAATAGAATAGAAAACTAACCTGAAAATTAAACCACACTAAAATGCAAAATATAATTGATCTGAAATTATTAAGATACACTAAAAGACTACCCTTTGGGGAGGATAAACGAAATTGATATTAAAATCTATAGATTTAAGAATTAAAATTTACAAACTAAAGAAATGAACTAAAAAGGCAACAAATAATTATCAAAGATACAAAATTCATGAAAAACACTTAGCATAATTTATATCCACCATGCAAATTAATATTTATCATCAACACACAAATCAATTTATCCATGAGTTAAACTGTAGAAGGCACCCACCAGTAGATCTTATCCGTTTTTCCTTATATTATAGTTTATTTAGGTCCAGCCTTAATATAAAGCCTACTAGTTTTGATAACCTTATCAGCAGTGCAAAAATTTAATCAAATTAAAGTATTAAGTATTAGAAAAATATCATCTAATGCCTCGTAACTAATTTATCAGCAAATTGATTTAACAAAGATTTATAATGATTACCTAATCAAAAAAGGTGGGTTTAAGCCATCCATGATCAATTAGGGTGATACTTGTGCCTAAAGACTATAGTTTATACGTACTAAAGCCTTTTAAATTATCATACGAATTCGTATTAAACTAATTAGCATGCATTCTAATTAATCTAACATGAATATCATAAATAATAAACACAAACCATTATAGAATCATGGAATAAACATCAATTAGACAATAAAGCACAAAACTTGTTTCAAAATAATTGATTCAGCATGGTTTCAAGTAGATTATGTTAAGCACAAGACAACTACTTACTCATATTAAAAATTAAAATACATAAATTACCCAAATAATCCATGTTTAATAAAAACTAAACTTATAAATAAAAACAATGTTACATTGTGTGATAAACGAATCAAGATGATGGAATTGATGCTGATGATGGTCATTGGCGTTGACTAAGTGCTGATGGTGGTGTTGCTGAATTTGGCATGAAGATTAGGATGATAATCGAAGATGTTGATGATGATGAGTGGATTGATGAAGGTTGGCGAGATGAAAGGGGGCGGTAATGATACTGCGTGTGAGAAGAGGCGAGGAGGTTCGTGTTTTTGAGGTGAAGGAGATTGCGTGGATTCCCCATGAGCGGCGGTGAGGTGGGTTTTTATAGCATAACATTGCTAGGTTTTTCTTTTCTTATAGGATGTCTTCTTCTCTAAGTCTTCTAATTCCTCTTTAATTAGGAGTAGTAATTTTGTAACCCTAACCCAAATAAATCATTGTAAAAATAATATTTGTTCATAAATCATTATTTTTTTGGGACCGACTTGATGAATTCACTTGTAAAATTCTTCAATAAATAAAACTCGAACTTCGACATCTTCTCTTCTCCTCTTTCTTTATTAATGCTTAACCTAAAAATATATATAATAAAGTAAATTATGCAAAATAATATATATAATATAATCAAATTAATTATTAAAACCATGCATAAATTATGCATTAACAAATTTCCCCATATTTAGACTTTGGACATCCTTGTCTAAAGAAACCTAGGACTCGAGCTAAAAATGACCCCTTCTTTCTTATAAAGTCTTGCATAAGTATGATATTTATACTAGGCATTGGCTTCCTTTAAAAACAATTTTATTCAAAATTAAATAATCCTTTCTTCCAACAAGTGAATGACGAATAAACATCCAACTACTATCAAAGAGTTTCTTCATTAACCTCACAACATCTCTTTAACAAAGTAACAGGAACAATAAATATACATCCCTTTTAAGCATGCATACATCGATCACGAGGTATAAAAAGTTTGAGATAGAAAAATTGAAGTGTGGTATGGCTATAGAAACCATTGAACTAAAAGTAATAACTCATTGAAATTGATTCTAAACTTGCATTGCTTTTTTTTCTTTTTTTCTTTTTTCTTTTGTCTTTCAAACTCTAATTGCGCACACATTCAAGGCTCATATAGGGTCTTTGAAATTAAACACTCTCTGTCTTACACTCACACGAATAGAGATACTGGAATTAACAATTTATTCTCATCATCATTTTATTTATTTATTGACTGTTAGTATGGTATGAGTCGTCATTGATCAACCCAAAAAGGGCACGACTCTTCTAATTATGGGTTACTCCATACATAAGGCTCAATGTGAGACTAAACGTAAGAGGGAAAGGTGTCGAGCCACTTACTCCTACCCATGTTCGTGATCTAACATTTTTCTTTTTTAAAACATAAGAAAATTCACAATTTTAATGAGTTCTTCTACTAATTCAATATATAGTCTAGGAAAATGGATTCGGCGCTTTATTCGCTCTGGAGCGGCTATATAATATGATCAAATAAGATGGATAATTATAACAGTTAATCATTAAAGAGATATATGAGGATCAACTCAAACTTGTCCGAATGACAGTTAGCATGCTCAAAAGTCCTCACTCATAGAAAACTAAAAATAGCTAAGTAGAAAATTTTAAGCAAGACAGCCTAGCACAAACTTAAATTCATGCATTATTTATAAGAAAATCATAATTTTTTTTTCAAGAATGAATACTGCAGGAACTAAATGGAGGATGCACCCCCCCATTTAATTCATGCGTTGTCCCTAATGCATGCAAAAAAATAGAAATAATGAAGATAAAAGTAAAATTAAACGTATACTTTCCTGAAAATGTTAGGTTGCCTCCCAACCAACGCCTTTGTTTACTGTTGTTGGCTCAATGCAAATGAGCTCATGGATCCTCTAGTCAGATCTCCTCCACTAAGCATACCTAATCTCCCTCATACAAGTGCTTAAGCCTATGACCATTTGCCTTGAAAATTTTGTTAGTAGTAAAGGACTTAATCTCAACAGCACCTTGTGGATAAGTATTTACTACCATAAAAGATCCTAGCCATCTAGAGTTCAACTTACTAGGAAAGAGTCTCAATTTTGAATTGAATAAAAACACTTTTTCACCCACCTGAAATTATTTCCTACTAAGCTTAGCATCATGAAAAGCTTTGGGTTTACCTTTGTAGATCACTGAATTATTATAGCCTCCAGGGGCATTTCTTCTGATTCCTGCCATTGTAACGTACGCTCCTTCCCTGCTAGGCCATAATCTAGACTGCACTGCTTTATAGCACAATATGATTTATGCTCTAATTCTACAAGGAGATGACGTGTTTTATCAAAAACTAACATACCTATAGGTGTCTTATATGTAGCCCTATAGCCCAAAGAGTTTCATCTAACCTAAGACTCCAATCTTTCTTATCTGGTCTAACAACCTTTTCTAATATGCACTTAATATCTTTATTGAAGATTTCACCTTGGCTATTTATTTGGGGATGATAACCAGTAGCACCTTATGAGTTACATGATATTTGGCTAACAAGGCACCTAAGGTTCGATTACAAAAATGTGTTCCCATATCACTAATGATTATTTTAGGTACTCCATATCTATGCAGAATGAGAGATTTAACAGATTTCACCATAGTTTTAACATCATTATCTAAGTAGCCACAGCTTCAATCCACTTAAATACATAGTCAACAAGCATAAAAATGTAGTGAAATCGAAAGAAGGGGGAAAAGGTCCCATGAAATCAACATCCCATACATCAAAAATCTCAGCAACATACACATTATGTAGAGGCATTTGATTCCTTCTAGATAAATGACCTGTCTTCTAGCATACTTCACATCTTTTGCAAAATTCATAAGCATCCCTAAAAATAGTAGGCCAATAAAATCCATGTTCAAGAACTTCATATGTCCTTCTTTGGGGTCCAAAATTTCTCCTACTTTCAGAAGAGTGATAGAAAGTTAAAATTGAATGAAATTCATTGTCATCTACACAATGCCTTATAATCTTATCTCCACAAAATTTCCATATATATGGCCCATCCCAAATATAATATTTAGATTGAGCTCTTATCTTCTCCCTTTGGGCTCTAGGCAAATCTTTAGGAAAGGTTTTCGTAACTATGTAATTAACTATATCAGCATATGACGGCAACTGATTAGTGATAGCATATAAAGCCTCATCTGGAAAACAATTACTCAATGGATTACCGCTCTCCCCATTGTCTAGCCTACTTAGATGTAAGCTACTAAATTTTCAGCTCCTAGCTTGTCTCTAATTTTCAATTGAAATTCTTGCAGTAGTAAGACCCATCTAATCAATCTTGATTTTGAATTATTCTTACTCAACAAATATTTAATAGTAGAATGATCAGTATAAACAGTAACTTTAACACGTAACAAATAAGGATGAAACTTTTTTAGAGCAAAAACAATAGCATACATTTTCTTTTCTATAGTAATATAGTTACACTGTGCTAGGTCTATAGTTCTGGAAGCATAATAGATCACATGAGCTACTTCTCTACTCTTTGACCTAAGATTACCCCTACGACCTTATCACTAGCATCACACATCAGTTCAAAAGGGAGGGCGCAGTTAGGGGGTTGTACTATATGAGTGGTAGTCAATTTCAATTCCAATTGGTCAAAAGCTCTCGTACAGTTCTCGTTAAAATCAAACAAAGCATCTTTTGCAAGTAAAGCACATAAAGGGGAAGCAATCTTAGAAAAATTCTTGATAAATCTCGTATAAAATCCAACATGAGCTAAAAAGGACCTCACCTCCTTGACACACTATGGATAACGCAAAGATTGAATGACTTCTACTTTAGCTTTGTCAACCTCTAAACCCTTAGATGATAGTACATGACCTAGTACTATCCCATGCTCCATCATGAAATGACATTTTTCAAAATTAAGCACTAAATTATTCTCAATACAATGCTTAAGCATTAAAGTAAGATGATGCAAGTCCTCATCAAATGAATCACCATGTATAGTAAAATCATCCATAAAAACTTCTATAATTTTGGTGATAAAATCAGAAAAAATAATCATACATCTTTGAAATGTAGAAGGAGCATTACATAGATCAAATGGCATCCTTCTAAAAGCATAGGTCCCAAAAGGACGGGTAAAAGTGATTTTTTCTGATCATCATGAGATATAGGAACCTGAATATAATTTGAATATCTATTAAGAAAGCAATAATGTGACCTTCCCGCTAATCTCTCTAACATCTAGTCCATAAAGGGTAATGAAAAATTGTCCTTTGTGGCCTTGTTAAGCTTTCTATAGTCAATATACACCCTTCAACCACTCTGGACACTAGTAGGTATTAACTCACCTTCCTTGTTCTATAATACTGTTCCCCCCTCCCCCCTTTTTAGGCACCACATGGACAGGACTAACCTACTTAGAATCAGCTATGGAGTATATCATTCCGGCATCTAACCACTTAAGAATTTCTTTTTAAACCCCCTCCATCATAGATGAATTTAGTCTTCGCTGAGGGTCTCTCCTAGGCTTAGTATTTGATTCTAATATGATTTAATGTGAACATAATGTGGGGCTAAGTCCTTTACGGTCTACTAAAGTCCACCATAATGCTTCACTATGTCCTCTAAGCACCATAATAAGTTTATTCTCTTATTCAGATGCAAGTGCATTAGAGCTTATAATAGGTAAGGTCTCATCATCTCCTAAATAAGCATACTTAAGATTTTCAGACAATGGTTTTAGCTCTAACTTAGGGAGTGAAATGCGAGAGGGTAGCATCTTCGCGTGACTTTCAGGCAATTCTAGCTTCCTAGGTCTGTCAACTACATGTAATTGTAACAAAGACTCTATGCTATCCACTAACTCATTATTAATATGGTAAGGCATATTTTGAAACACAAACTAATTCAAACCTTGAGTAAGTATGGTTAACAATTCGTCCTCATGAGATAATTTATAAATATCTTGTGATAATTCATCAATCACATCAAGTGCACATAGATAGTTCATATTAGCATGAAATCTCATAGCATCAAAAATATTGAACTTAATAATTTCACCATCAAATTCTATGGTCAGTGTTCCTACATGCACATCTATTTTTGTCTTAGATACTTTAAGAAATGGTCTATCAAGCAATATGGGAACATCATGGCATGCATTACCCATGTCTAATATATAAAAGTTAGCACGAAAAATAAGCTCATTGACTTGGACTAAGACATCTTCTAAAACTCCATCTGGGTATGCATTACTCCTATTAGCTAACTAAATGATTAAATCAATTTTCTTTAACTCTCCTAAGTGTAGTTTATCATAAATGGACCTAGGCATCACATTAATGGAAGCTCCTAAATCAAGTATAACTCTATCAAAGGAAAGGTTTTCAATTTTACAAGGAATAGAGAATACACATGGGTCCTTACATTTAGGGAGAAGCTTCTTGTAGAAAACGGCAAACAAATTTTCCCCCACACTTACCTTTTTGTTCCCTTTCAGTTTACGTTTTGTAGTACAAAGCTCTTTAAGGAACGTGGTATAACGAGGCACCTGCTTTACACCATCTAGGAGAGAGATGTTGATCTGTACCTTCCTAAATCTTTCTAAGATTTCTTGTTTTGTCTCATCTACCTTAGGGGTTTTCCCTCTCAGTTTACTAGGAAAATGTGGTAATAGCTTGTAAGGTTCCTTCTTATCCTTACCTACTTCCTTAACATTAGAGATGGTGTCTTGATCTTGGTTAGGTTCAGGTTTGTTGACCTCTATTTCATACTCCATCTCTCTATTCTTCTTAGGTTCCTTCAACTCTTTTCCACACCTTATTGTCATGGCACTCACATTTTTCTTTGGGTTCTGGAATGATTGAGATGATAACCTATGTTGTAATTGAGTCATGAGGTTGCTAACTATGGCATCAATAGCAGTCTGTCTCTCATGTACCTGTTTAAGAGTCATCTCTATGTTCAAAAACCTAGTGTGGATCTCCTTTTTCTAATCATCCATCTTTTTTATGACTTATTCTAAAAGAAAATTTGTTCTCTCCTAAGTAGATGGTTGTCGTGACAGTTGGTCAAAACCTGGAGAGTTGTTCCTAAGTTAATACCTAAAGTTAGGGTGGTCGCTCCATCCTTCATTATAAGTGTTGGAGTATAAGACATACTTCCTTTGGCCTTGATTAGAAAACATAGCATTCACATCACCCCCTTGAAGTGTAGAGCATGCATCAGTAAAATTCCCATCTAAACAGCAAATACCATACACCACTGCTTTTTGAACTGCTCCAGTGATGAGCTTGTTTAGCATAGTGGTGATCTAAGAGAACTGGGTCTTTATGGATGGACTTGAGTTAAGCTCATTGACCTTCCTAAATTGAGATTCCCTAATTTCAAATTGTTGAGTGTTTTGTACCATGATATTAAACAATTCCCTACCCTGAGCTAGAGTCTTATTAACTAAAGCCCACTCCCCACTTGCAGCATCCACCATGTTTCTATCTATAGGTAATAAACTTTCATAAAAATATTAAATTAATACTTGTTCAGAAATTTGATATTGGGGATAACCAGCACATAATTTACTAAAATATTTCCAATACTCATGGAAAGTTTCCCATTCATCTGTTGAATTCCACATATTTCTTTTCTAATAGATCCAATTCTAGATGCAGGAAAAAAAATTTCTAATAATACTTTATGAACTTGAGTCCATGTAATGAATGTTGGAGTGGGGCAGTAATATAGCCAATCTTTAGCTTTATCCTGAAGTGAGAAAGGAAAGACTCTCAATCTAATTTGGTCCTGGGTGATACCCTCGGGCTAGATGGTCGAACATATAATAATGAACTCATTAATATAACGATATTGATCCTCACCAGGCAATCCATGAAACTTAGGCAGTGAGTTTAAAAATCCTAAGTTCAACTTCAGTGGTTGGTCTAATGCAGGATAAGTAATAGACAAGGGTTGTGTTTCCAAATTAGGTGCAGCAAGTTCACGTACAGTAGCCATCTCAATTTTAATATCTTCAGAACTTACCGAGAGCTTACAGATTAGGAATCATTTATCTTCAAACTTATGCTTTTTTTCTCTTCAATCGTGCGACACTCTTTAATCTCATAAACTAAAACAACCTACAAAAATAAAATACTAGATTTAAAACAAAACAATAAAAGTAGTAAAATTAAATAGAGCCAAATTAACGATTTTATTTTCTTTCCCCGACGACGGCACCAACATTTGTAAAACTCGTCGGAGAGTTACAAATTAAATCACTACTTGATCTATAAGTAAGATTTATATTATAGGAAAGTAAGGGTCGATCCCACGAGGAAAGATTGTGATAGGGAGCTAGTTTAAATCTAATTAAATTAACTACTCTAATATATTTAATTTTTTCTTTAAATTGAATTGCCAAAAAAAAACCAAATTAAACAAGTAACAATCTAAAAAATTGTTTACTAACAGCCCTAAATATTCTAAGCCTATTTTAGGAAAGAAAAATAGCAAATACCTAACTTTAGGATTCTGAAAAAATAAAAACAGAAATAATCACACAATATTAAACTGAAAATTAAAACAGAAAATAACAAGCAGAAAATCAATATAAAAAATACAAAATATAATATCACTTAACATTCTGCAAATTCATAAATTTATATCCCCAGAATTATATGTAGTTAATTTTATAAAAATAAAAATATATAATAACTGTAAAAAATTAAAACAGGAAATAAAATCTGAGATTAGAAAAATAATAAACTGCACTTAATTAAATACGAAAATAAATGACAAATTTACTCATATTGTAAAATATAATTTCCTAGACTTAATAAAACCTAAAAATGTAAAATCAAAATTAAAAACATAATTTTCAGATTTATTAAAGCAAAAACTTGCACGTATTCAATTCACGAAATAATTCTGAAAAATTATAAAATAATTTCCAAAAATTCTGAAATTAAATAGCAACATATTTGGATACAATCTAACCCTAAAATGGAATAAAACATGAAAAATACAAAAGGAACTATTTTTAACCTAATTTCTAACAAACTGGTAAATAATGACAAAATAGACTAGGAAGCTAACCTAAAAATCAAACCACACTAAAATTTAAAATATAAATAATCTAAAATTATTAAGATACACCTAAAAGACTACCCTTTTGGGGGGGTGTAAAAGAAATTAATATTAAAATCAATAGATCTAAGAATTAAAATTCCCAAACTAAAGAAATTAACTAACAAGGCAACAAATAATTATTAAAGATATCAAATTTATGAAAAACACTTAGCATAATTTATATCCATCAAGAAAATTAATATTTATCATCAACACACAAATCAATTTATCTATGCGTTAGATTATAGAAGACATCCAACAGCAGATCTTCCCTATTTTTCCTTATATTATAGTTTATTTAGGTCTACTCATAATATAAACCTAACTAATTTTGATAACCCCAGTACCAATGCAAGAATTTAATTAAATTAGAGCATTAAGTATTAGAAAAACATTATCTAACGCCTTGTAATCAACTTACCAGTAAATTGATTTAAAAAAGATTTATAATCATTACCTAAGTAAAAGAGATGAATTTGAGCCATCCATGATCAATTAAGGTGACACTTGTACCTAAAGACTATAGCTTTTACATTATGTACTAAAGCCTTTTAAACTATCATTTGAATTCGTACTAAACTAATTAGCATATATTCTAATTAATCTAATACGAATATCATAAACAATAAATACATATCATTATAGAGTCATGGAACAAAAATTAATTAGACAATAAAGCACAAAACTTGGTTCAAAATAATTAATTTAGCATGATTTCAAGTAGTTAAGCACAAGAAAACCACTCACTCATATTAAAAGTAGATTATGTTAAATACAAGAAAACTACTTACTCATATTAAAAATTAAAATGCATAAATTACCCAAATAACTCATGTTTAATAAAAACTACACTTATAAATAAAAATAAAAAAGGACAATGTCACATTGTGTGATAAAAGAATCAAGATGATGGAATTGATGCTGATGATCGTGATTGGCATTGACCAAGTATTGATGGTGGTGTTGGTGAATTTGGCGTTAATATTAGGATGATAATCGTAGATGTTGATGATTATGCGTGGATTGATAAGGGTTGGTGAGATGATGGGGGCGGTGATGATGCAGCGTGTGAAAAGAGGTGAGGAGGTTCGTGTTTTTGAGGTGAAGGAGATTGCGTGGATTCTCCATGAGAGGCGGTGAGGTGGGTTTTTATAGTATAATATTGCTAGGATCTTCTTTTCTTCGACGATATCTTCTTTTCTAAATCTTTTAATTCCTCTTTAATTAGGAGTAGTAATCTTATAACCCTAACCCAGATAAATCATTATAAAAATAATATTTTTTTATAAATTATTATTTTTTGGACCGATTTGATGAATTTGCTTGTAAAATTCTTCAGTAAATAAAACTGAAACGTCGAAATCTTCTCTTCTCCTCTTTCTTTATTAATGTTTAAAGTAAAAAATATATAAAAAATAAAGTAAATTAGAAAAAATAGTACATATAATATAATCAAATTAATTATTAAAACATACATGAATTATGCCTTAACACAAAGACATCATGTGTTACACATTTGGCATTCCAATATGTTGCTTTGAACTCACCTTCTCTCTATCTCTCTTTTTGTTTTTTTTTTTTTTTTTTAAGGTGGCGAGTTCAATAAACCAGAATTAATCCAAGCACAATAAGATCCATTCAGTCTTACGGCTAAAATGCAAGCCTTTTTGAAACCATTTGTACTCGCCTATTACACTTACAGCTAGTGTTGTGGGGTTCATGTCATTTACGAACTTCCCTCACAATTAATATATTGTGAAACATTGGCTAATTTAATTGTTCAAGTTTATTCGGCCTAAAATATATGAATAGCATTGTTTATTTTATCTAAATTTAAATCTAAGTATAAGATTTTTCCTCTTATTTACCATCTAGATTAAGCAATTAAAGGTTCCACGAGAAATACATAAAATACTACGCAAAATATTTGGCCCAAATCTTTTATTTTATTTGACTTAAATCGGGGTTTTTTTTTCGATCATTACAAGAACTAATTAAAATTTACATTTGACTTAAACCTTATTTTTTTCTCCACCACTACTTACAATGATTATATTGACCTTTCACCACTACGTACAATACAATCACTATATTAACAATGATTAAAAATATTCGGTCCCAATTATCAACAAAGGGTTTTTTGGGGATAATAAACTGGAGGAAATGAGGAAAGATGAGGAAACATGGGAAATCGGACATGATGAGGGGTGAATATCTGTGAGGCGATTGAACCAAGTATTTGAAGTGTTGAGTATGAAAGAGGGTATTATTTTACAATAATAAAATTCAAAAAATATACAAGTATGTATTGTCCCACATTGATAGAATTAAAGGATTTGAGTGTCTATATAAGCTTGTGAGTTACTCTACCCATTGCTAATTAGTTTTCGCTTGCAATCTCATTTAAACTTATATGTATGACTCATTCGTTTAAAGCCCAATTAATATGAAAATTTAATATGGTGTCAGAGCTGGTTGCTCGATCTTCATTTGCCACCGTCCCGTTTGATTAAAATTATGTATATATGTTAGGCCTTGTTAGTAGCCTACACGTGATAGGGCATGTTGGAGTATGAAAGTGGGTATTGTCCTACATTAATAAAAATTCAAATAATATGATAGTGAGTGTTGTTCCACATTAATGAAATTAAAAAATCTGACAATGTACATAAGTTTGTAGTTTCTCCACCCATTACCAATTAATTTTGGATTAAAACCTCATTTTAATTTATATGCATAACTCTCAATTTAAAGCCCAATTGATATTACAATTTTAACATGAAGTGAAGCATGCCTTGGGCTACTTGCCTTCTCGCAAAGAATTTTAATTTAGGGCATTCCCAGCAGCAGATACGCATGGGAGGGCATGGGGCCCGCATGTCAGTCATCTGTCTCCTAGCCAAGGAATGCTTGTGCTTGACTCGCATGGGAGACCGCATACACGATCTTTCTTGTGGGACTGTTTTGTACCCAATAAAAATATTTTTTTATTTTTTTTTTGTGCGTAATATATAACTTTTTTTTAAGTGATTAAAAAAAATTGTGTGTTAAGGTGGGTCCATAACAAATATTTTTATTGGGTAATCAAGATTGGAGTTCCATGGGTTGGAGAAGTGATGGAATGCAAATACAAAAAAAGTAAAATTTTTATTAATGTAGCATACTTGAGTTTTAATTTTTGAAACTTAGGTTGGGAATATCCTTAATAGTCAGACACAATTAAATTTTTGAACATGCCTCCCGGAAGAAGAAAAGAAAATAAATAAAGTAACAAAAAAAGGAAAAAAAAAAAGCATCATCAGCAATTGGGGGCGGAGACCCCTACGGAAACGCAAATGAGAGGGATTTGACTAGTAGATCAAACATAATAGAAGATGAGGAGGGAGAAGGCTTCAACCGTGTACGGCGTACCTCTACAGTCTACACAATAGACTAACGTCCTAATTAAACCAGATAAAAATTGACGCGATTCAAAATTTTAACTCGAACTCATTTAAAAATTTTAGATTTTGAATATAAATTTTTCAACCTAAACTCAAAATAAACCAAACTCAAAAAATCCACAAATAAAAAGTCAAACACGCCCCGAACCCGCCCATGCCCGCCTGACCTAAAGATTATATCTTTATTTCTTAATTTTTTTCTAATTTGTTCCTCTTAATAATAATGGTTATTAGCTATATTGAATAGTTGAAAGAGACATCGCATAATTATTGCATCCATTTACAAATTAAATAATGGTACCCTTTTTTTCCCCACTTCATTCTCTTAAAATAACATCATACGTAATTTATAAATGGAGAACTTTAAGCAATTGGTATGAACTGCACGAAATGACTATCGAATCTGCAAAAAAAAAAAAATTAAAAGAAGACAAATATTCAAGTTGAACAAGTCGTATCATTATATATGCAGCGAAATGAATATGTATAATCATATTTTAATAAATTACTTTGTAACAATCCAAATTTTTGGTATTATAATTAGAAGAAAATATCTTGTACTTCTTTAATTTCCTTTTAGTTGCTTTTCAGTCAAACCGATCTTCAACTATGATGCTAATGGCAGGAAATGGGCCTGGGTCGATTGTGTTCTGGCTGGGATCGATCCATTAATAAAGTATATCTGATTGGACTTGGTGTGTTAGTTAAAAAAATGTCAAATTACTAAATGTCTTATTAGTGGGTCAAACCGCTTTAACCATTAATGTGCTCTAGACGGGATAACCCGTAAATGACCTGACCCCTATTAACCTTATTTCAATATACAAGTCGGCCCGTCCAACTCAATTGGGGCACAATTCTTTGTCTGCCCATTTATGACGTTCATAAATCATAATCAGAAGTTCGAATTTTTTTTAATATTCTTTTGAGAAATTGTAATTATTATACTTTTTCATTAAATATTAGCAATTTTGAGTAATTAATATGTTAAATTTTTGATTTTAATAAAAGAAAAACAACTCAGAGAAAAGATGCTCTAAACCAATTGGGTCAACTTGCAAACCGTAAAACTAAAATACGTCTACCTGTGTTTTACCTGAACCCGAAATACACCTTACCCCTATTTTACTCGAACCCTAATACATTCGATCCATATTTGATCCGCCGCCCAAACTGACAAGTGTAGCCTCATGGTTCATCAACTCCCATGTCTATATGTGACAAATATTTATTTAGGTAGTGTTTGGTTCAAGGTGTAAGGTTTTGTAATATGCAACTCACCCAATATGGGAATCTGACACTCATATTTATGTTAGTGATCTTACAATTGAAATTACATAATTAGACGTGTCCACTATTACACCTTTTCAATTTGTACGAGATGGGAACAGATCATAGATTGGCTTTAAAAAAAGAAAATTGACTAGAAGACAATCCTTTGCTAAAATATCTGCTAACCGAAGCCTAGTAGGAACATAATGAACGATAAGATCACCACAAGCAATACGTTCACGGATGAAATTTTAGTAAACTACAATCTGCTTGCTATGATCGCGATGAACCAGATTTGCTATGAGGTGTGTGACATTGATGTTGTCACACAACACCTTTGCTGGAGCCGAGAGAGCAAAATCCAAATCATGAAGCAACTTGTGTATCCAGACAGTTTTAGTAACAGTATAGGCAATTGTACGATACTTAGCTTCAATCAAAGACTTAGACACTGTAGGTTGTTTCTTGGAATAGCGAACAATGAGATTGGGACCAAAGAAGGCAGCATACCCATAGTGGACTGATAATAATTCTTACAACTAGCCCGACCAGCATCCGTGTAAGCAAAAATAGTGGAGGAAACATAGCAAGACGAAGTAGAACACCATCAGCAAGCATGCCCTATAAGTACCTGAAAATATGCTTAACATTAGAAAGATGAATAGTAGAGGGACATGCATGAGATAGGAAACTACATGAACTACATAGATGATATCAAGTCAAGTTATGGTGAAATATTGCAATGCACCTACCATACTTCTATACTTTATGGGATTGGCAAGTAACTCACCATCTAAGACGGTGAGAGATATTGTTAGAATTGAGAGTACACTAACACAAGAGGGGGTGAATTGTGTAGGAAGATTTTCGAAATTTCTGGGAACATGCTTGGAACTTGTTTGGGCAGACTGTTTGTAACATGCTCAGAAAGTGTAAAACAGCGAAAATAATTGAAAGATGAGAACACAAGATTTTTACGTGGAAACACCTCGAGCCCAACCGAGGCAAAAACCACGACCTACCCCTGTAGGATTTTCACACACTTCCACTAAACGGGCTAAACACGTTACAAAGGTAACCTTCACTGTTACAATTGCAACACACGTAACTGTCTATCCTAGACTAGTTACACACCACGTCCTAGTCTCCCAGACTTGGACACACTCACGTAATCGTCTCTCCAAAACGAATTACACATGTCCAAAGCCTCCCTAGGCTTGGACACACTCAACTCTCACTTTTGAGAAAAGAAGAGAATAACAACACCTTACTTTTGTGCTTCTAAACTAAGCTAATGCAGGGTACAATTTTGCTCCTAGTATGCCAATGGAAGATGACTCAATTTTCACACACACTTTGAAGGTTTTTCTAAAAATATGATTTGCAAGTTAAATCCCTAGAAAAACCGTGTAAAACCTTTCTCACAAAATTTATGAAATCTTGTGCAAGCCGTGTATAAACCGTGTGTGTGTTTTTTAATGAGGAGGTGGAGAAGCTCCTTAAATAGTAGAGAGCAACAAGATCTTTTTGTGTGCTTGAGCCACAAGTATAAGATCTTTTTGCACCTAAAAAGATTATGGAAAGTGACTAATATTTTCAGTTATCAAATGCTGAAATTTCCTATCTTATATTCCAAAAATAAGAGTTTGATTTATTTTCTAAAAGATTTCCTTTAAAAGCTAGACTCAAAATCTCCACAATATATTTTCAAAGCCAAAAATTAACTTATCTTGGGTTTAATAATAGCAGAAAATTTATCTCAAATATTTTCAAAAATGTCAGCCCAAGATTTGGAAAAAACTGTGAAAAATCGTTTTGGCTTGAAAACAGTCTGAACCCTGATCTCAAAACTGATCTGAGGCAGTATTCTTAAAAATCATTCAAAGTAATGTTAAATCAAGTTCTTCCAAGTGGCATATTTACAAGAATCTAAGAAAATAAAACCTATAACAGACCAAGACTCTTGTTGAATCAACCGGACAGCATCTTTAGGATCTTGTCTTGTTACTTTAATGCTGTGGTTTACTCAGACCTGTTTCCTGAGTTATTCCTGGAGTTCTTCATGTCTTCTGATGCGCTTTGAGTTCATTGCCATTCAGCGGTTCTGAGGACCTGCTCTTAAGACCTGTTGCTACGATGTTACTCAGAACTGTTTCCTGAGCTGTTCCTTGAGTACTCCATGTCTTTGATGTGTTTTAAGTTCTTTGCCATTCAGCTATTCTGAGGACCTATTTTTAAGACCTGTTCTCGACCATGGTTAATCAAGCAATTTCAAAGTTTTCTAAACAGTATTTGGAACCTGTTCGATCAACACACTCAAGTGTATATTCCATTTGTGTTTGTTATCATGAAAACCTTACATTACATAATGATGGGGTCAACAATTTCCCCCTTTTTGATGATGACAAACCAAATGACCATATTGACATAAAAGGCAAAAGCAGGTTTCAAGATGAAACGTTCATGGTTAAGCCCATCTTCCCTCTTTTTGTTTTGAGAAGTCAACTAAAGCTAGGTCAAACTGAAATGATCCTGGTCATGCCCATCTTCCCCCATTTGACATCATTGAAAAAGGGTAGTCAGGTCAAACAAGAGAAACATGATGTTTGCAGTCACCACCTCTTGGGTAATGGAGGAAAAAACAACCTGCGATACACTCAAGTACATGGTACGGTAATGATATTGGCCATCCGAGTCACGCATAAACAAATAACAATAAGAAGACAAGCATGGCACAACCAAGATTAGCATAAACCATTATCAGTGACAAAGCGCAACCAAAGAGTTAGAAACAGTTGTTGTGAACAAGGTGGAGAATCAAGAGAGGCAGAACAGGGCAGGATCAGGGTGGAGGAGAAGAGAGTTTGGCTATGAGGACGGAGAGAATGGACATCAGATCCTCATGGCACTTGGTATTGAGAGCCTTCTCCTCGGCAAGGGCAGCTTTAACCTCAGTAAGCTCGATCTTCAACCGATTTTGATCCAAAAGCAAGGCATTAACAGAAGGCTCACTGGAGGAAGGACCAGGAACAAGAGTGAAGGGTGTTTGAGGCCCCTGTTTAGAACTAGAAGGCTCACCCTTTGCAAGTTTAAACCCACAACTGATCAAGATGCTGCTTCCTATGTCATCTGTTACTTGCACCCCTACCCTCTTCTGCAAAGACACCCCAAAGTGTCCAAAGACTGAAGTCAGAAGAAATCCATACCCCAGGTCATGGTCTCTGGCCGTGTTTGCAATGCGGGAGATATGATTGATCATGATGGCTGGGAGGTTGATCTGCTCTCTCCGGTCCAGGAGATCGGTCAGGCATTGATCCATTGCATCTGCAAGGTTACGCCCTTGGCCACGTAGGATGATATTCTTGATGATAAGCCAGAAGAGCAACCGGTGACAAGGTATCATCTCCCCTTTCTTGACTGACCTGGGTGTTTTCAACCCTGGTTGTTGACTCAACCTTTGAGTCAATTGGAGCAATCTTTCAGCTCCAAGCACTATCTTGTTTTCCCTAACATACATCCTAAAGCCCTCAGTAGGAATGCCTAGAATGTCTCCCAATTCCTGAGCATTGAACCGTATCCCCTTCCCATTGACCATACTTGTCACCATTCCGTTGGTGACCTGACAGTTGGCATAGAATTCAGCCAACTCTGGTACAGAACACCCTCTCTGGGTGTTTGCAAAGAGATCTAGCCAACCTCGGGCGGTAAGCTTTTCCAGGAACATCTCCAGGTCCTGTTCCTGAAAGTAGGCAATTTTAACAATTTTGCCCTGTACTACACTTCTTTGAAGAAAATGGGCAACTCGGTCTCCTGTGGGAATGGTAGTTTTGGCTTTCTTGGATTTCAGTTCATCAGGTTTGGCTTTTGTGGGCACTGTCTGAGCTGCAGCCGCCTTTCTCTTTGATGAGGCTCGCTTAGAAGAAGGCTTCACTGATGGACAACGGCCAGGCACCTGTTTGGAAACAATTTCCTCAGGTTCTGATTCTTCAGGCAC
>NCQV01064905.1:2987-18566 GCA_002740545.1 Lophocereus schottii
GCATCCAGTTTCTCCAACAAATCAGAAAAAAGTATTAGTCAAATAGTTCCTTTAGGTGCGATCGTAATGTAAGGACACTAATTTTGAACTGCTTAGAGCTTAAATAATTCAATCTTTTCGACACAACGATGATTAAAATAAATAACCCAGAACAAACCCACATCAGATTACTCGATTTAAACATTAATCAGAAGACAGAACAGGTCACATCCAATTAAAAGGGAAAGAGTGAAAAGCATAACAAAAAGTGATGACCATCTTCGAAACCCTTTCGACTCCATCCTCATTACAACTATTTTTTCAATTATGTGCATCTCAATTAAACTAACTAGGCCACATACACCCATATGTTATTTTTCTTCCTGCATAGGTATGTTCTCTTAGGTTGGACTAATGAATTAAGCCAAGGCAATCAATCACAGAATCCAACTTAAGCATGTTCAGCATAAGAACATTAAAGATGACAGGCAATGCAAATTTTAAGTGTTTCCCAACAAGTTAGCCACGAAAATCATTTCATCTTTAGCCAGTGTATCCCTACTTGTCAAGGACAACATAGCTGTAATAACTGTGTATTCACAGCAAACAAGAAATAAGAAATATACACAATAGTATCAATAGTATCAAGTTAATTTCAGTCAACCTGCATGGACCGATAAGCCAACATATATCAATAGTACCAGGTTTGCATCCAGTTCCCCCAACAAATCAGGATAAAGTATTAGTCAAACAGTTTCTTTAGGTGCGACCATAACATAAAGACGGTAATTTGAACCGCATAGAGCTTAAATAATTTAATCTTTTCGACACAATCATGAATAAAGTAAATAACCCA
Source organism: Lophocereus schottii (assembly GCA_002740545.1). Lineage (NCBI taxonomy): Eukaryota > Viridiplantae > Streptophyta > Magnoliopsida > Caryophyllales > Cactaceae > Lophocereus > Lophocereus schottii. Next base: position 3,823 of record NCQV01064905.1, read on the forward strand.
GAAAAAACCCTCGTCAGATGGCCTAATTTAAACATTAATTAGAAGATAGAACGGTTCACATCCAATTAAAAGGGAAAGAGTGAAAAGTATAACAAAATATGATGACCAGCCGCAGAACCCTCTCGGCTCCATCCTCATTACATCTATTTTTTCAACTATATGCATCATGATTAAACTAAAACCATCCCATAAGCAAGCTAAACTGAATCAAAACAGTCTGATGACGGATAGCGTACTAAACTAGACCAAAAGGAGTGTAAAACAAATAGACTGGTGCTTCCAAAGCCAAATTGAGTGCATCAACATAGAAAACCAATCATTCTACAAAAAGCAATCCAAATCAGAAGGCAGAAAAAGCTTTAACACAAAATTCAGCGACCTATTTCAGCAAATAGATAAGCTAGGAAACACTGCTACACAACTTAATTAACATGCACAAAATGAAATTCAGCAACCTATTTCAGCAAATACATTATTAGGACGCATACTAAACTATAAACTAACCAGTAGGCATCTATGCAACGCGAATTTCCTGAAACTTACCTACAATTTCCTGTCAAACCCGAAATGGATGACTCACAGTGGCAAACTTACTGGGATCCCGATCCTTGAGAAGTTGCCAGCAATTGTTCGGACCATCCCTATTACCACAAAGGCACTATTTCCCTACTTCATATTCTAAAAACAGTAACCCGTCCCAAACAAAGAAAACAACACCCCAAATGGATGACTCATACAGGATACTCCAGCATACACAACCAACAAGCAATATGACAACTGATAAACTCCCTACATCCGAAGCTATAAATACAAACGACAACATAGCACCACGACCGCCTTAAAAAATTCATTACACCTTAAATAAGAATATAAATAGTAATATCAATAATATCAGGACAATCGAAGTCAGCCTGCATGGACCCATACGCCAAGATATATCGATAGTACTAGGTCTGCATCAAGTTTCGCCAACAAATCAGAATAAAATATTAGTCAACTAGTTTCTTTAGGTGTGACTGTAACATAAAGACACTAATTTTGAACTGCATAGAGCTTAAATAATTAAATCTTTTCGACACAACCATGATTAAAGTATATAGCCCAGAAAAAACCCCCATCAAATTGCCCAATTTAAAGATTAATCAGAAGATAGAACAGGTCACTTCCAATTAAAAGGGAAAGAGTGAAAAGCATTAACAAAAAGTGATGACCATCCTTAGAACCCTCTCGGCTCCATCCTCATTACATCTATTTTGTCAGCTATACGCATCTCAATTGAACTAAAACCATCCCCTAAGCAAACTAAACTGAATCAAAACAACCTGATGACAAACAGCGTACTAAACTAGACCAAAAAGAGTATAAAACAAATAGACAGGTGCTTCCAAAGCCAAATTGAGTGCATCAGAATGGAAAGCCAATCATTCCACAAAGGGCAATCCAAATCAGAAGGCGGAAAAAGCTTTAATTCAAAATTCAGCAACCTATTTCAGCAAATAGATAAGCTAGGAAACACTGCTACACAGCTTTATCATGCACAAAATGAAATTCAGCAACCTATTTCAGCAAATACCTGATTAGGAAGCATACCAAACTACAAACTAACCAGTAATCAGATAAGACAATTCAAAGCATTGAGATCAGCATGAATAGAACACAAATTTCCCTGAAACTTGCCTGAATTTTCCTGACGAATCCCAAATGGATGACTCAGAGCGGCAAACTTAGATGGATCCCGATCCATGAGAAGTTGCCTGCAATTGTTCCGACCATCCTCATTACCACAAAAACACTATTTCCCTACCTCATGCTCTAAAAACAGTAACCACAAAAACTGTTTCTTTAGGCACGACCGTAACATAAGGACACTAATTTTGAACTGCTTAGAACTTAAATAATTCAATCTTTTCGACACAACCATGATTAAAATAAATAACCCAGAAAAAACCCACATCAGATTACTCGATTTAAACATTAATCAGAAGATAGAACAAGTCACATCCAATTAAAAGGGAAAGAGTGAAAAGCATAACAAAAAGTGATGACCATCCTCAGAACCATTTCGACTCCATCCTCATTACATCTATATTTTCAATTATATGCATCACAACTAAACTAACTAGGCCACATACACCCATATGTTCTTTTTATTCCTACTTAGGTATGTTCTCTTAGGTTGGACTAATGAATTTAAGCCAAGGGATTCAATCACACAATCCAATATAAGCATTCTCAGCGTAAGAACGTCAAAGATGATAGGCAATGCAAATTTTAAGTGTTTCCTAACAAGTTACCCACAAAAATCATTTCATCTTAAACCAGCACATCTCTACTTATCAAGAACAACATAGTTATAATAACTGCGTAATCACAGCAAACAAGAAATAAGAAATATACATAGTAATATGAACAGTATCAAGTTAATTTAAGTCAATCTCCATAGACCCATAAGCCAAGATATATCAATAGTACCAGGTCTACATCCAGCTCCCCCAACAAATCAGAATAAAGTATTAGTCAAATAGTTTCTTTAGGTGCGACCGTAACATAACGACGCTATTTTGAACTGCATAGAGCTTAAATAATTCAATCTTTTCGACACAACCATGATTAAAGTAAATAACCCAGAAAAAACCCCCTTTAGATGGCCCAATTTAAACATTAATTAGAAGATAGAACGGGTCACATCCAATTAAAAGGGAAAGAGTGAAAGGTATAACAAAAAGTGATGACCATCTTCAGAACCCTCTCGGCTCCATCCTCATTACATCTATTTTTTTAACTATACGCATCTCGAGCACACAAAAACCATCCCATAAGCAAACTAAACTGAATCAAAACTGCCTGATGACAGATAGCGTACTAAACTAGACCAAAAAGAGTGTAAAAGAAATAGACTGGTGCTTCCAAAGCCAAATTGAGTGTATCAGGATGGAAAACCAATCATTCTACAAAGAGCAATCCAAATCAAAAGGCTGAAAAAGCTTTAACACAAAATTCAACAACCTATTTCAGCAAGTACATGAGCTAGGAAACACTGCCACACAACTTAATTAACATGCACAAAGTGAAATTCAGCAACCTATAAACTATAAACTAACCAGTAATCATGTAAGACAATTCAAAGGATTGAGATCAGCATGAATACAACACAAATTTCCCTGAAACTGACCTGCAATTTCCTAGCAAACCCTAAATGGGTAACTCAAAGTGGCAAACTTACATGGATCCCGATCCATGAGAAGTTGCCCGCAATTGTTCGGCCCATCCCCATTACCACAAAGGCACTATTTCCCTACTTCATATTCTAAAAACAGTAACCCGTTCCAAACAAACAAAATAACATCCCAAATGGATGACTCATACAGGATACTCCAGCACACATAACCAACAACCAATATTATAACTGATAAACTCCGTACATCTGAAGCGATAAATACAAACAACAGCATAGCACCACGATCCCCCCAAAAAATACATTACACCTTAAATAACAGATATACACAGCAGTATTAATAGTATCAGGTCCATCTAAGTCAGCCTGCATGGACCCATAAGCCAAGATATATCAATAGTATCAGGTCTGCATCAAGTTTCCCCAACAAATCAGAATAAAATATTAGTCAACCAGTTTCTTTAGGCGTGACTGTAACATAAAGACACTAATTTTGAACTGCTTAGAGCTTAAATAATTCAATTTTTCGACGCAATCATGATTAAAGTAAATAACCCAGAAAAAAACCCCCATCAGATTTTCCAATTTAAACATTAATCAGAAGATAGAACATGTCACATCCAATTAAAGGGGAAAGAGTGAAAAGCATAACAAAAAGTGATGACTATCCTCAGAACCCTCTCGGCTCCATCCTCATTACATCTATTTTTTCAGCGATACGCATCTCAATTGAACTAAAACCATCCTATAAGCAAACTAAACTGAATCAAAACAACATGATGACAAACAGCATACTAAACTGGACCAAAAAGAGTATAAAACAAATAGACTGGTGCTTCCAAAGCCAAATTGAGTGCATCAGGATGGAAAACCAATCATTCTACAAAGAGCAATCCAAATCAGAAGGCAGAAAAACTTGAACACAAAATTCGGTAACATATTTCAACAAATAGATAAGCTAGGAAACACTGCTACAAAACTTAATTAACATGCACAAAATGAAATTCAGCAACCTATTTCAGCAACTACACAATTAGGGAGCATACCAAACTACAAACTAACGAGTAATCACATAAGATAATTTAATGCATTGATATCAGCATGAATACAACACAAATTTCCCTGAAACTTACCTGCATTTTCCTGGCAAACCCCAAATGGATGACTCAAAGCGGCAACCTTAGATGGATCCTGATGCTTGAGATGGTGCCCGCAATTGTTCAGACCATCCTCATTACCACAAAAGCACTATTTCCCGACTTCATACTCTAGAAACAGCAACACGTCCCAAACAAAGAAAATAACATCCCAAATGGATTACTCGAACAGGATACTCCAGCATACATAACCAACGACCAATATTACAACTGATAAACTCCCTACATCCAAAGCTATAAATACAAACAACAGCATAGCACCACGACTGCCCCAAAGAATACATTACACCTTAAATAAGAAATATACACAGCAGTATCAAGAGTATCAGGCCAATCTAAGTCGACCTGCATGGACCTATAAGCGAAGATATATCAATAGTATCAGGTCTGCATCTAGTTTCCCCAACAAATCAGAATAAAGTATTGGTCAAATAGCTTCTTTAGGTGCAACCATAACATAAATACACTAATTCTAAACTACTTAGAGCTTAAATAATTCAATCTTTTCGACACAACCATGCTTAAAATAAATAACCCAGAAAAAACCCACATCTGATTACCCGATTTAAACATTAATCAGAAGATGGAACAGCTCACATCCAATTAAAAGGGAAAGAGTGAGAAGCATAACAAAAAGTGATGACCATCCTCAGAACCCTCTCGACTCCATCCTCATTACATCTATTTTCTTAACTATATGCATCTCAATTAAACTAACTAGGCCACATACGGCCATATGTTCTTTTTCTTCCTACTTACGTATGTTCTCTTAGGTTGGACTAATGAATTTAAGCCAAGGCAATCAATCACACAATCTAATTTAAGCATGTTCAGCATAAGAACATCAAAGATGACAGGCAATGCAGATTTTAAGTGTTTCCTAACAAGTTAGCCACAAAAATCATTTCATCTTTAACCAGCACATCCCTACTTATCAAGGACAACATAGCTATAATAACCGTGTAATCACAGCAAATAAGAAATAAAATATACACAACATTATCAATAGTATCAGGTTAATTTAAGTCAACCTCCATGGACCCATAACCCAAGATATATCAATAGTACCAGGTCTGCACCAGTTCCCCCAACAAATCAGAATAAACTATTAGTCAAACAGTTTCTTTAGGTGCGACCGTGACATAAAGACGCATTTTGAACTGCATAGAGCTTAAATAATTCAATCTTTTCGACACAACCACGATTAAAGTAAATAACCCAGAAAAAACCCCCTTTATATGGCCCAATTTAAACATTAATTAGAAGATGGAACGGGTCACATCCAATTAAAAGGGAAAGAGTGAAAAGTATAACAAAAAGTGTTGACCATCTTCAGAAACCTCTTGGCTCCATCCTCATTACATCTATTTTTTCAACTATATGCATCTCGTGCAAACTAAAACCATCCCATAAGCAAACTAAACTGAATCAAAACAGCCTGATGACAGATAGCCTACTAAACTAGACCAAAAAGAGTGTAAAACAAATAGACTGGCCAAATTGAGTGTTTCAGGATGGAAAACCAATCATTCTATAAAGAGCAATCCAAATCAAAAGGCCGAAAAAGCATTAACACAAAATTCAGCAACCTATTTCAGCAAATGGATAAGCTAGGAAACACTGCTACACAACTTAATTAACATGCACAAAATGAAATTCAGCAACCTATTTTAGCAACCACATAATTAGGAAGCATACCAAACTATAAACTAACCAATAATCACGTAAGACAATTCAAAGGATTGAGATCAGCATGATTACAACACAAATTTCCCTGAAACTGACCTGCACTTTCCTGGCAAACCCCAAATGGATGACTCAAAGTGGCAAACTTAGATGGATCCCCATCCATGAGAAGTTGCCCGCAATTGTTCGGACCATCCCCATTACCACAAAGGTACTATTTCCCTACTTCATATTCTAAAAACAGTAACCCGTTCCAGACAAACAAAATAACATCCCAAATGGATGACTTATACAGGATACTCATGCATACATAACCAACAACCAATATGATAACTGATAAACTCACTACATCTGAAGCTATAAATACAAACAACAGCACAGCACCACGGTCGCCCCAAAAAATACATTACACCTTAAATAACAGATATACACAGCAGTATTAATAGTATCAGGTCAGTCTAAGTCAGCCTGCATGGGCCCATAAGCCAAGATATATCAATAGTATCAGGTATGCATCAAGTTTCCCCAACAAATCAGAATAAAATATTAGTCAATCAGTTTCTTTAGGTGTGACTGTAACATAAAGACACTAATTTTGAACTGCTTAGAGCTTGAATGATTCAATCTTTTCGACACAACCATGATTAAAGTAAATAACCCAGAAAAAACCCCCACCAGATTACCCAATTTAAACATTAATCAGAAGATAGAACAAGTCACATCCAATTAAAAGTGAAAGAGTGAAAAGCATAACAAAAAGTGATGACCATCCTCAGAACCCTCTCGGCTCCATCCTCATTACATCTATTTTTTCAGCGATATGCATCTCAATTGAACTAAAACCATCCTATAAGCAAACTAAACTGAATCAAAACAACCTGATGACAAACAATGTACTAAATTGGACCAAAAAGAGTAAAAAACAAATAGACTGGTGCTTCCAAAGCCAAATTGAGTGCATTAGGATGGAAAACCAATCATTCTACAAAGACCAATCCAAATCAGAAGGCAAAAAAAGCTTTAACACAAAATTCGGTAACCTATTTCAGCAAATGGATAAGCCAGGAAACACTGCTACACAACTTAATTAACATACACAAAATGAAATTCAGCAACCTATTTCAGCAACTACATAATTACGAAGCATACCAAACTACAAGCTAACGAGTAATCATATAAGACAATTCAATGCATTGAGATCAGCATGAATACAACACAAATTTCCCTGAAACTTACCTGCATTTTTCTGGCAAACCCCAAATGGATGACTCAAAGTGGCGAACTTAGATGGATCCTGATCCTTGAGATGTTGCCCGCAAGTGTTCGGACCATCCTCATTACCACAAAAGCAGTATTTCCCGAGTTCATACTCTAAAAACAGTAACCTGTCCCCAACAAAGAAAATAACATCCCAAATGGATGACTGGAACAGGATACTCCAGCATACATAACCAACAACCAATATTACAACTGATAAACTCCTCACATCTGAAGCTATAAATACAAACAACAGCATAGCACCACGACCGCCCCCAAAAATACATTACGCCTTAAATAAGAAATATACACGGCAGTATCAAGAGTATCAGGCCAATTAGTATAAAGTATTAGTCAAACAGTTTTTTTAGGTGTGACCGTAACATAAATACACTAATTCTGAACTACTTAGAGCTTAAATAATTCAATCTTTTCGACACAACCATGCTTAAAATATATAACCCACAAAAAACCCCCTTCAGATGGCGCAATTTAAACATTAATTAGAAGATAGAACGGGTCATATCCAATTAAAAGGGAAGGAGCGAAAAGTATGACAAAAAGTGATGACCATCTTCAGAACCCTCTCGGCTCCATCCTCATCACATCCATTTTTTCAACTATATGCATCTCGAGTAAACTAAAACCATCCCATACGCAAACTAAACTGAATCAAAACAACCTGATGACAGATAGCGTACTAAACTAGGCCAAAAAGATTGTAAACAAATAGACTGGTGCTTCCAAAGCCAAATTGAGTGTATCAGGATGGAAAACCAATCATTCTACAAAGAGCAATCAAAATCAAAAGGCCGAAAAAGCTTTAACACAAAATTCAGCAACCTATTTTAGTAAATAGATAAGCTAGGAAACACTGCTACACAACTTAATTAACATGCACAAAATGAAATTCAGCAACCTAATTCAGCAATTACATAATTAGGAAGCATACCAAACTATAAGCTACACAGTAATAATGTAAGACAATTCAAAGGATTGAGATTAGCATGAATACAACACAAATTTCCCTGAAACTGACCTGCAATATCCTGGCAAACGCCAAATGGGTCACTCAGAGTGGCAAACTTACATGGATCCCGATCCATGAGAAGTTGCCTGCAATTGTTCGGACCATCCCCATTACCACAAAGGCACTATTTCACTACTTCATATTCTGTAAACAGTAACCCGTTCCAAACAAACAAAATAACATCCCAAATGGATGACTCATACAGGATACTCCAGCATACATAACCAACAACCAATATTATAACTGATGAACTCCCTACATCTGAAGCTATAAATACAAACAACATCATCGCACCACGACCGCCCCAAAAAATACATTACACCATAAATAACAGATATACACAACAGTATTAATAGTATCAGGTCAATCTAAGTCAGCCTGCATGGACCCATAAGCTAAGATATATCAATAGTGTTAGGTCTGCATCAAGTTTTCCCAACAAATCATAATAAAATATTAGTCAACCAGTTTATTTAGGTGTGACTGTAACATAAAGACACTAATTTTGAACTGCTTAGAGCTTAAATAATACAGTCTTTTCGACACAACCATGATTCGAGTAAATAACCCAGAAAAAACCCCCATCAGATTTCCCAATTTAAACATTAATTAGAAAGAGTGAAAAGCATAACAAAAAGTGATGACCATCCTGAGAACCCTCTCGGCTCCATCATCATTACATCTATTTTTTCAGCGATATGCATCTTAATTGAACTAAAACCATCCTATAAGCAAACTAAACTGAATCAAAATAACCTGATGACAAACAGCGTACTAAACTGGACCAAAAAGAGTATAAAATAAATAGACTGGTGCTTCCAAAGCCAAATTAAGTGGATCAGGATGGAAAACCAATCATTCTACAAAGAGCAATCCGAATCAGAAGGCAGAAAAAGCTTTAACATAAAATTCGGTAACCTATTTCAGCAAATAGATAAGCTAGGAAACACTACTACACAACTCAATTAACATGCACAAAATGAAATTCAGCAACCTAAGTCAGCAACTACATAATTAGGAAGCATACCAAACTGTGAGCTAACCAGTAATCATGTGAGACAATTCAAAGGATTGAGATCAGCATGAATATAACTCAAATTTCCCTGAAACTGACCTGTAATTTCTTGGCAAACCCCAAATGGATGACTCAGAGTGGCAAACTTACATAGATCCTGATCCATGAGAAGTTGCCCGCAATTGTTCGGACCATCCCCATTACCACAAAGGCACTATTTCCCTACTTCATATTCTAAAAACAGTAACCCATTCCAAACAAACAAAATAACATCCCAAATGGATGACTCTACAAGATACTCCAGCATACATAACCAACAACCAATATTATAACTGATAAACTCCTTACATCTGAAGCTATAAATACAAACAACAGCACAGCACCACGACCGCCCCAAAAATTACATTACACCTTAAATAACCTGATGACAAATAGCGTACTAAACTGGACCAAAAAGATTATAAAACAAATAGGCTGGTGCTTCCAAAGCCAAATTGAGTGCATCAGGATGGAAAACCAATCATTCCAGAAAGAGCAATCCAAATCACAAGGCAGAGAAAGCTTTAACTCAAAATTCAGTAACCTATTTCAACAAATAGGTAAGCTACGAAACGCTGCTACACAACTTTAACAAGCACAAAATGAAATTCAGCAACCTATTTCAGCAAATACATGATTAGGAAGCATGCCAAACTACAAACTAACCAGTAATCATATAAGACAATTCAAAGCATTGAGATCAACAGGAATACAACACAAATTTCCCAGAAACTTACCTGCATTTCCCTGGCAAACCCAAATGGTTGACTTAGAGTGGTAAACTTAGATAGATCCTGATCCTGGAAAAGTTGCCCTAAATTGTTCGGACCATCCTCATTACCACAAAGCACTATTTCCCTCCTTCATACTCTAAAAACAATAACCCGTTCTAAACAAAGAAAATAACATCCCAAATGGATGACTCGTACAGGATACTCCAGCATACATAACCAACAACCAATATTACAACTGATTAACTCCCTATATCTGAATCTATAAATACAAACAACAGCATAGCAGCACGACTGCCCCAAAAAAATACATTACAAGTTTAATAAGAAATATACAGACCAACATCAATAGTATCAGGCCAATCTAAGTCAACCTGAATGGACCTATAAGCCAAGATATATCAATAGTATCAGGTATGCATCCAGTTTCCACAACAAATCAAAATAAAGTATTAGTGAAACAGTTTCTTTAGGTGTGACCGTAATGTAAATACACTAATTTTGAACTACTTAGATCTGAAATAATTCAATCTTTTCGACCCAACCATGCTTAAAATAAATAACCCAGAAAAAACCCGCATCTGATTACCTGATTTAAACATTAATCGGAAGATAGAACAGGTCACATCCAATTAAAAGGGAAAGAGTGAAAAGCATAACAAAAAGGGATGACCATCCTCAGAACCCTCTCGAATCCATCCTCATTACATCTATTTTTTTAACTATATGCATCTCAATTAAACTAACTAGGCCACATACAACCATATATTCTTTTCTTCCTGCTTACGTATGTTCTCTTAGGTTGGACTAATGAATTGAAGCCAAGGCAATCAATCACACAATCTAATTTAAGCATGTTCAGCATAAGAACATTAAAGATGACAGGCAATGCAAATTTTAAGTGTTTCCTAACAAGTTAGCCACGAAAATCATTTCATGTTTAACCAGCACATCCCTACTTATCAAGGACAACATGGCTATAATAACTGTGTAATCACAGCAAACAAGAAATAAGAAATATACACAGCAGTATCAGTAGTATCAGGTTAATTTAAGTCAACCTCCATAGACCCGTGAGCCAAGATATATCAATAGTACCAGGTCTGCATCCAGCTCCCCCAACAAATCCAAATGAAGTATTAGTCAAGCAGTTTCTTTAGGTGCGACCCTAAAATAAAGATGCTATTTTGAACTGCGTAGAGATTAAACAATTCAATCTTTTTGACACAACCATGATTAAAGTAAATAACCCAGAAAAAAACCCCCTTCAGATGGCCCAATTTAAACATTAATTAGAAGATAGAACGGGTCACATCCAATTAAAAGGGAAAGAGTGAAAAGTATAACAAAAAGTGATGACCTTCTTCAGAACCCTCTTGGCTCCATCCCCATTACATCTATTTTTTCAACTATACGCATCTCAAGTAAACTAAAACCATCCCATACGCAAACTAAACTGATTCAAAACGGCCTGATGACAGATAGTGCACTAAACTAGGCCAAAAAGAGTGCAAACAAATAGACTGGTGCTTCCAAAGCCAAATTGAGTGTATCAGGATGGAAAACCAATCATTCTACAAAGAGCAATCCAAATCAGAAGGCCGAAAAAGCTTTAACACAAAATTCAGCAACCTATTTCAGCAAATAGATAAGCTAGGAAATAATGCTACACAACTTAATTAACATGTACAAAATGAAATTCAGCAACCTAATTCAGCAACTACATAATTAGCAAGCACACTAAACTATAAGCTAACCAGTAATCATGTAAGACAATTCAAAGGATTGAGATCAGCATGAATACAACATAAATTTCCCTGAAACTGACCTGCAATTTCCTGGCAAAGCCCAAATGGATGACTCAGAGTGGTAAACTTACATGGATCCCGATCCATGAGAAGTTGCCCCCAACTGTTCGGACCATCCCCAATACCACAAAGGCACTATTTCCCTACTTCATATTCTAAAAACAGTAACCCCTTCCAAACAAACAAAATAACATCCCAATTGGATGACTGTTACAGGATACTGCAGCATACATAACCAACACCCAATATTATAACTAATAAACTCCCTACATCGGAAGCTATAAATACAAACAACAGCATAGCACCACGACCGCCCCAAAAAATACATTACACCTTAAATAACCTGATGACAAATAGCATGCTAAACTGGACCAAAAAGATTATAAAACAGATAGGCTGGTGCTTCCAAAGCCACATTGGGTGCATCAGGATGGAAAACCAATCATTCCACAAAGAGCAATCCAAATGACAAGGCAGAAAAAGCATTAACTCAAAATTCAGTAACCTATTTCAACAAATAGATAAGCTAGGAAACACTGCAACACAGCTTTAACATGCACAAAATGAAATTCAGCAACCTATTTCAGCAAATACATAATTAGGAAGCATACCAAGCTACAAACTAACTAGTAATCATATAAGACAATTCAAAGCATTGAGATCAGCAAGAATACAACACAAATTTCCCTGAAACTTACCTGCATTTCCCTGGCAAACCCCAAATGGATGACTCAGAGCGGTAAACTTAGATAGATCCTGATCCTGGAAAAGTTGCCCTAAATTGTTCGGACCATTCCCATTACCACAAAGCACTATTTCCCTACTTCATACTCTAAAAACAATAACCCGTCCCAAACAAAGAAAACAACATCCCAAATGGATGACTCGCACAGGATACTCCAGCATACATAACCAACAACCAATATTACAACTGATAAACTCCCTACATCTGAATCTATAAATACAAACCTCAGCATAGCACCACGACTGCCCCAAAAAATACGTTACACCTTAAATAAGAAATATACAGAGCAATATCAATAGTACCAAGCCAATCTAAGTCAACCTGCATGGACCTATAAGCCAAGATATATCAATAGTATTAGGTATGCATCAAGTTTCCCCAACAAATCAAAATAAAGTATTAGCCAAATAGTTTCTTCAGGTGCGACCGTAACATAAATACAATAATTCTGAACTACTTAGAGCTGATATAATTCAATCTTTTAGACACAACTGTGCTTAAAATAAATAACCCAGAAAAAACCCACATCTGATTACCCGATTTAAACATTAATCAGAAGATAGAACAGGTCACGTCTAACTAAAAGGGAAAGAGTCAAAGGCATAACAAAAAGTGATGACCATCCTCAGAACCGTCTCAACTCCATCCTCATTACATCTATTTTTTTAACTATATGCATTTCTATTAAACTAACTAGGCCACATACTGCCATATGTTCTTTTTCTTCTTGCTTACGTATGTTCTCTTTAGTTGGACTAATGAATTGAAGCCAAGGCAATCAATCACACAATCTAATTTAAGCATGTTCAGCATAAGAACATTAAAGATGACAAGCAATGCAAATTTTAAGTGTTTCCTAACAAGTTAGCCACGAAAATCATTTAAGTCAACCTCCATGGACCCATAAGCCACGATATATCAATAGTACCAGGTCTGCATCCAGCTCCCCCAACAAATCAAAATAAAGTATTAGTCAAACAGTTTCTTTAGGTGCGACCCTAACATAAAGGAGCCATTTTGAACTGCATAGAGCTTAAATAATTCAATCTTTTCGACACAACCATGGTTAAAGTAAATAACCCAGAAAAAAAACCCCCTTCAGATGGCCCAATTTAAACATTAATTAGAAGGTAGAACGGGTCACATCTAATTAAAAGGGAAAGAGTGAAAAGTATAACAAAAAGTGATGACCATCTTCAGAACCCTCTCGGCTCCATCCTCATTACATCTATTTTTTCAACTATACGCATCTCAAGTAAACAAAAACCATCCCATGCGCAAACTAAACTGATTCAAAACAGCCTGATGACAGATAGCGTACTAAACTAGATCAAAAAGAGTGTAAACAAATAGACTGGTGCTTCCAAAGCCAAATTGAGTGTATCAGGATGGAAAACCAATCATTCTACAAAGAGCAATCCAAATCAGAAGGCCGAGAAAGCTTTAACACAAAATTCAGCAACCTATTTCAGCAAATAGATAAGCTAGGAAACACTGCTACACAACTTAATTAACATGCATAAAATGAAATTCAGCAACCTAATTTAGCAACTACATAATTAGGAAGCATACCAAACTATAAGCTAACCACTAATCATGTAAGACAATTCAAAGGATTGAGATCAGCATGAATACAACACAAATTTCCCTGAAACTGACCTGCAATTTCCTGGCAAACCCCAAATGGATGACTCAGAGTGGCAAACTTACATGGATCCCGATCCATGAGAAGTTGCCCGCAATTGTTCGGACCATCCCCATTACCACAAAGGCACTATTTCCCTACTTCATATTCTAAAAACAGTAACCTGTTACAAACAAACAAAATAACATCCCAAATGGGTGACTCACACAGGATACTCCAGCATACATAACCAACAACCAATATTATAGTTGATAAACTACCTACACCTGAAGCTATAAATGCAAACAATAGCATAGCACCACGACCGCCCCAAAAAATGCATTACACCTTAAATAACAGATATACACAACAATATTAATAGTATCAAGTCCATCTAAGTCAGCTTGCATAGACCCATAAGCCAAGTGTTGAACGGTAAATTTACCCGTTTTACGTACCTGTTTCACCCACTTTTTG
>NCQV01064932.1:4429-17968 GCA_002740545.1 Lophocereus schottii
ATATATACACACACATAGATACTGACACACACACATAGAGCGAGAGAGACAGGGGGTTGAGGTCAAATGCAAATCATGTATTCGCTGCAAACTCACTGTTAGTGCAAACTCAATCTCGGTCATTCAATCTGAGTCGTCAACAGTTNATATNNACCAAAACAGCAAAAATGATACGGAGCTTATTAAAGAGAACCCTCGCAATTGTGGTGAAATTTTTGTCTTTGGGCATCATTTAAATGGTTAAGGGAAGGGGGAAACGGTAACTTTGCTTTGCGTTTTCAGTCGTTCTTTGGATACGATGGATTCCATTTTCTATCATTTATGCTCTCTACCCTTCTACCAGTGGTCGACTCCAGCGCAAGTCATAGGGCAGCATCCTTGATGGCTCATTGCAGATATATATGTCCATAATTTATAAGTGCAGCTATAGTGGTTGTCACTATTTATATGACAATCACTTCCAATTAAAACAATCTTGAGCGTTTATTTATCTTTTATTGATCCGAACAATTGATTTTATTTTTTTTATTAAATAGCTAGGAACGTATATTGAAAATCACAAAAAAATTATAAATATCGATAAAAATAATTTTTTATATCACGTTGTTTAGTTGCTCTCATTAATATTAAAAGCACAAATTAATTTTTTTAAAAAATGTTTTGCATATTTTCGGCGAGTCGGCGACTAATTTTTCGGCGAGACATTCATGTATGATTCCCCCAGCATGCCGCCTGTGTTCTTGCCGTAAACATTGTCGGCACCGCCGCGACGAAGAAAACCAGCCAAGTGACACTGGAATATGAACGAAAGCCCCCCAATACGATACCGAGGTGTGAGAGGAGGTCGACGATAGTAAGTGTTTATCAAGCTTGAGCACCCTTGCCATCGGAAAGAGGAAGAGAGAGATTGGAGTCACCGACAGCCTGAGAAGGAGAGGGAATATGACCCACTCACCTGAAAGGGGAAGAGAGAAACTGTGAGTCGTCAGCAGCCAAAGAAAGAGAAAGAATGTAAGTCTTGCCGGAAAATTAGTGTCGGCCGGTCGAAAATATGCAAACTATTTTTTCAAAAAAAATTTATTTTCTGCTTCTAATATTGTTTGAGAGCAACCACAATTTTACATAAAAATTATGTTTATCAATATTTGCGTATTTTTTGTGATGTTCAATATACATTTCTAGCTATTTAATAATAAAAATAACATCAACGATCCAGATCAATAAACGGTAAATGAATGCTCAAGATTGTTTTAATTGTGGTGGTTGTCATATAGTGACAACCACTATG
This sequence comes from Lophocereus schottii, assembly GCA_002740545.1. Taxonomy (NCBI): domain Eukaryota; kingdom Viridiplantae; phylum Streptophyta; class Magnoliopsida; order Caryophyllales; family Cactaceae; genus Lophocereus; species Lophocereus schottii. Next base: position 5,718 of record NCQV01064932.1, read on the forward strand.
ACTTTTTGCTTAATTTATACATTATTGTGATAGGTACGTGTTGAGTGCAGTTATAGTGGTTGTAAGCATGTGACAGCCACCACAATTTCTTAATTCTAGAGCGTATATATGGAATAAATTGATCCTATCCATTGATTTTATTTTTAGCTTTGAATATTAAAAATATATTGTAAAATCATAAAATATATCTCCAAATACACATTTCCAGCGACAAGTAATTTTCCGGAACAAGTTTTCCAATAACAACAAAGCTTTTAGTTCCGATGACCACCACCGCTTCCGGCAACCACCGCAAATCACTCTCTTCCGACGAACCTCCACCGTTGTTTCTGACGTGAACCTCTCCGTGGTGGTCAATAGTGGTAGCGAATATCTCCCTCCCTTACCTTGGTTCCATATTTATGGCGTTGTCATGGCCATTATCATGGCCCTTCTCTCTTGTACTCTGTCATTGCCGGTGCTGGCAATGTTTCAGCCATTACTGGGGGCCCTAGCAACGAAAAGCTAGGGCTTGTATTTCAGGCTTTGTTTTTTTATTTTTGACTGGGGAGAACATAATTTCATTTCAGTCCTTTGATTTGCTAATTTCACCAGTTTTTGCCAAACATGGCTAAATTTGTGAGAAGTAAGGCAGATCATTCGTGATTTTCTTACTTAATAAGGAAATTAATCAAAATTCTTATACTTGTTAGCTAATATTTGGATTTAAATGAGGATTGAGAACTTGCTTTATCCAAATTGATGACAATAGAGGCAAACAAGGCTAATTGATGTCTAGGCAGCCACCGAGTGGAGTGTAACCCATCAAACGAGCACTTTAGTGGGAGTGGCTGGGGTGGGGGTGTTGGCATGATGCTCAGGGAGGGGTGGTTCCGCATCCAGGTATTGGGTTGGCTGAAAGGGTGCATGCAGTTTTTTGTTTTTCTGGAGAAAGAAAACTAAAAATTTTGATTTGCCAAAAAGGCTTAGTACTGTATTTTGTTTATAAAAAAGAATTTCTTTCTGTAGAAATAAATATTAATTTTCTAATAAAAATGAATACTAACTTTTAAAAATAAATATTCTTAATTGACAATTGTAAAGAAAAATAAATATGTGCAGACACCTAGAAATGACATCTTATTATTAATTTCACAATGACAAAAATCATATTCTTACTAGCACTCGCAGGCCTAGGAGAGTAATCCTCGAAGCCTAGTAGAGTAATCCTCGAATTCTAGTCCAGAAGGCTAATACAGCCCAAAAAAAAGTTCAAATTGAATGTGTTCGACATCTAGTTGAGATGCACTCTAGGGGGGGCATAAAATTATTAAGTGTAGGTATCAACATTCTTCACTGAATAAGTTTTCCAATGACATATTATGCATCAAAACTCGATAAGCGGTGGAAAGATATCAGTCGAATATTATAGCATATGCTAAAAATGACACTTGTTCACTATTTTGCTTATATCTTATCCCATACTTATTAAAAAATTCAGAAGAAAAACAAGAATCACGCAAAATGGAGGTTGGACATGAAAGTTATGGCCAAAACAAATTAAGCTGTTTGCGACATAGCCTTGCTTGATACGACTAGGCAAGACTAAGAGTCGGGTTCCAACCTTTGGTTGGGAACCCAATCGGGCTCTATAATTTTTCCCCTCTCTCCAAGTCCTTTTCTACCTAAACGAGATTAATTTACTAGAATTGTATGCTAGTTAGTTTACTGAGACTATTTAGTCAAAATCCTAACTAAATTACTGTAGTTGTTTGGATTTACCGTGATAGGATTAGGATTAGATCCCCTATCTCTAAACCAATTCAGATCATCTCCTCAAGCACTATAAACAAGGGGTCATCCCTAGGAGTTAGGGGCATTAAAAAAATTCTATCAGCTAGAGTCATCAAATCATATTGGCATCAAAGTATGTATTATAAAGAGGAGAACATCAAAAATTAGGAGAGAAATACTTTACACATTGAAGGCATAAGAAGAGAGAGAGAGAGACAATTGTATCATCAATTAAAAAGGCGTCACTCTGTTGGGTTCCCAGTTAAATCAGATGAGTTATCTTGAGGGCAAAAATTTTATGTTTCCATACTATTCTACTCTATTTATCTTTTATGACTTTTGATTCTAAATTATCAAATAACCTTTAGGTAGTTTGCTGTCCACTGTAACTTATTTACTTTATTTTTGTTTGCACTAGACTATAGTATTTTGGGATGATTTACTATGTATGTTACATAAGTTTGTGTTACTGTGATTAAATGTTTGACTTCCCATGTTGAATAGTAGAGACCGTAAGTGATGTGATGCATCCCATCATATCATCACCCCAAAATCTAGATCTTTGGTTCGAGACTCATGAGTCAATATGGTCCCTGCACTAGGGATTACTCAGGACCCTTTCAAAAACCTTTTGAAGCAAAATCAATTTTCCCTATCGGTATGATTTTCTTGAAAAAGTGACATGGTTTGTAAGTTCTTCTAAAATTCACTGGCAATTCTACTTCATGCATAATGATTGTTCTGTCTTTTTATTCTCTTTATTTTTCATTGTTTTTTTAATTTTCTACAGAACCATTCTGGTCCAAGATAGCGCATCTATTTGGACCAAAATTTGGGCCTGGCTCTAGCCCATGAGCCAGGTCGGTTCCTAGATCCGCCAGGTTGCCTTGTTCCCGAAACAGACAACAATTACTATCGTGGAACATGTTCATGCAGTTGGGTTTGATTGAGGCCCAAGAAGCCAGCTGAGTTCCTAGATTAGTATCATGATCTATTTTCCTCATCCTTCTCTGAAACATTTACTTTCAGGTTTCAGAATAAAACAAAAAATATAAAAAAGCCCCTACCAAAGTAGAAGTTAAACCATTCATGGGGGATTGCAATCTCGGGGAGGTGGATCCTTACAGTGGCGACTCCCTTAGAGAGGTTTTTTTTAAAGAGATGGGAAGATTAGATATTCAACTTGTGAAATTATTTTAGTAACACTTGCATTCAGAATTCTTGCATTATACGTGCTACCTAGTACGATCAACAATGCCTCTATGTCAAACCCTGCAATTACAACTTAGGAAAGTAATTTGTCACTCGGTGGGTTTACTCGACCGTTTACTGGGTAGGCAATTGCTTAAAAACCTACTCATGACACACTTTCCTGGTCTACACAATACGGGAAAGCAACCAAAATGCTCCATTCCTGCAATGCACCCCATGGATGGCATATGAAGCATTTAGGTCCTAAGAGGACTATTCTAAACCTAACTTGAAACCCTTGTAGCTTAAAATTTTGGCTTAGATTGTAAATTAGATGCATACATAATTCTGTGAATATTTATCACTCTAATTAATTGTTAGAATTGACTGATGCCCTAAAGACCCATGCATTGAAGTTTTAGGGTTCATGACATCATCACTAGGTCTTAGGACAACCCATGTATGGAAAAGTCAAACTCAATGGTTAGGGTTATGAATGTGACTCAGCTGAGTTAGAATGACTCTAAATAAAGCGTTTACATCTTGGTAGAAGTCTTTAGTTATTGTAGAAAAATTCCACTAGGATTGTTGCTTGTTTGGAACTAGGTAAAGTTAAGATTCAGTCTCCTAAGAAAATTAGGAACCTGGCCGTTGTCCTGGGCACTTATCTACATCTGATTGGTCTGGACTTGGGAAAAAAGATAAAGAGTCTGGAAGCAAGGGTCAAAGGTCGCAACAAAGAACCCGGTCGGCTCCTAAGGAGTCTAATTAGATTAGATTAGGCTGGACCTAGGATTAAAAGGGTAAGAAGTTAGTAGGCTAATCCCAAGGTCCAACAGTGAACACGGTTGCTACCTGCAGTCAGGTCCAACTCAGTTCCTATTAATTTTTGTCAGTATTTGTAGTACACAATCAGCATACTAGGCTCTCAGCATATGCCTCAGTTCATAGGTCGACATGATCCTCTTTGGGTCTTAACACATTAGTCGGTAGATACTTAGGCCTTAAGAATCATGTATCTTTGGGCTCATCATGCATTGTTCATGAGTTTATCTTGGTCCAACATCCCTAATGATGTCTACTAGATATTTAGAGACTTAATCTTCTAAGTTACACCCCGTCATGAGTCATATTCATAATGTATAGATCTAATTAAGGCCTAGATATTTTACCCGTGCATAAGTTCATGGTCCACGTATCAGATCCTTAAATCTAGGATCCATGCATGAGTCCACCTAGATCTATCCACATACTTAAACTATCCAACTCTAGACAAACCAAACAATGGTCATACTTAGACACAGTTTAGGCCCATGAGTTATATGAGCTACACTTAGACCTCGCTTAGGCCCACTGGTCAACTTCCCAAACGCAACATAGGACACAATCCACGCTAAGACCCGATTTCAGCCTAAATTCAACATCATAATCCTGTTTATTCTCATCACAGTATAAATCTTCAAGTCCACCAAGTCATCGTCTCTTTCTAACCTAAGTGCAAGTTAGTAACCATTCTTTTCAGCCCTATAGCTAATGCTATTAACATTTTATTATTCACTCCTCTAAATCGCCACCTTTTACTCATGATAGGGAAGACTAAGAAGGTATACGAGCGGAGTCCACAAACCGGGAGACTTCTATCTCGAGAAGAGTCCAAGAAACTTCCCTAGTTGGGTCATAGTCAAAATCCACGTCAAAGTCCAATATTTCATTAAACCCGATAACGGGAGGTAACAAATTGGCTCAACTTGTGATGTCGATGGAAAACTTTAAAGTAGACTACATTAGAGTGACAAGAAGATAGAACCGTCAGCCACTACACTCCCAACCTTTATCGAGAACACCCTAAATGAAAATGGCGAGAAACCCCGCCACGGAGGAGAGAAGATGATAAGAAGAAGGAAAAAGAATGGCGACAAGGGGCTCCCTAAACCAATTCACACTGAGATAAGATAGAACAACTACTTACAGAATTTTTCATGTCCAACAATTACTTTAATGACTATGTTGTGGGATTCACTTCAATCCCAAAAGGGAAATTACCCTCAAAGTTCGCTATACTAGACATCAAGTTCCATAAAATTGAAAACCCTCACCATCATGTGAAGAATTTCATTAGCGCTATGACTTAAAAAGGAATTAACAAGGAGATATCCCACATTATATTTCTTTGCATCCTTGACAACAATGCCATGAGTTGGTATAAAACTGTAGGCATACAAAAGGACACAAATTAGAATGATTTTTGTAAGGAACTCCTATATATGTATTCATACAGTGTTGACCTACCAATTACACTTAGGGAATTAGAAATGATCCAGTAAAATAAAATGGAAGGCTCGTAATTTTTAGTTGATAAAGGGTAAAGGTCGCCCATAATGTGGACCGACTCTCAGAGGTTGATCAAGTAAGACTGTTTATTAGAAATCTTCAAACCACATACAAACAACATCTAAAGTTTACTCCATTTGAGAACTTCATAGCATCAAGGAATGTTGGCATGCTCGTAGAAGAATAGATGGCTAGAGAGGCACCTACAAAAGCCATAACCACTTGAGGGGGCAAAGACACCACAAGTATGGAGCTCTGGATTGGTACACTAAATACATCCTTATTGGAACCACCCATGAAGGGCAAGAACCCCTTGGCCTGCATGATAGCATTCTAGCTATTCTAGACTGCTAAAGAATAAAGAGGGACTTGTTTATTTACATAATGAGCATAGTTAAGTCCAATCCCAAAATGCCTCCGCATAAGAGGCCTTGTCTTTTGTTGAATTTAAAAGCTATGATGTAATCCTATGCATCATGCTTAGCTTATAATCATGTGTTCATTCTTAGACTCGTTCACATTCTTTCCTATCATGAATGCAAGTCTGATTTAGCCTTGATTTGGTAATAAAATCATCTACCCCATTATTTTTTTGGGTATATTCTCATATTAATTTTTATGCAATGCTTCTATCTTATGACAAATCTATCAGCTAAAAAGGAAAAAAAATCATATATTTCTTTCCAATAAGTCATGCAGCTTTAAGGGCATACCTAGCAGTAGAGGCTTCCTCTCATAACGTGCATTAATACCTTCTTTAAACTTGATAATTTTCCACTTTGAACCATTTTGAGTTGTCCAAACAAGTTTGTTTATTTCATAGCTACGTATGAGCTAACCAGGGAATGGGAGTGTGTCATGGATGGAATCAATATCAAAATCAGCAATCAGGGACAAAAAAGGAAGAGAAAAGTTCAGACCAAAGGGTCCCACCCAAAGATTAAAAAAAAAAGAGAGAAAAAAAAAGAGTTTGAAAACAATAACAATAAGAAAAGAAACAAATTGCTAATTTACACTAACTTCATCGCCCATGCATACTTAGGGATTTCATAAGGGTTGTTTGAACCTTCACATCGATTCCCTTCCTTTGGCATACTAACACAGAAGTATGCCTTAAAAAGTCCTCTTGGAGGCATCATTCCTTTCAGCTACATGTTTTTATTCTGGAATTACGACTGGCTGGTTCCACATTGGATACATAGGTAACCTATTTGAGGCTCGACCATGAAGATTTTCTTCATAAAGAAACATATAAATTGAGACATTTAGTCTCTAAAAAAGAGATAGAGAAAAGAGTGGCTGGTCCGAAAATTCGAAAAGGCTGGTCAGGCAAAAGGAGAGTGAAAAGACAACATGGTTTTGAGGATAAAAAGAATTCCATTGCTTACACCCATCAAATTAGACATGGACAAATCATTTACCCATTTTAGCACTTCTTTTTAATCATCATAGCCTCTAATCTCATCTCTATTCCGAAAATTTAGGACTATTTATCTCAACCATGATTACAAAGTTAAAAGTGGATACACGCTTCATATTCTCCACCTTTCTAAGTGGGCACTCACATATTTTGCAACACAGAAGGCTCCCCTACATTTCCCTAGACAATTAAAGCTTTCATCGCAGTAAACATTTCCCACCAAGGAGATAAGCATATTCTTTATACCAAGACAGAGACAACTCTAGGAAGCCCTAACAAAGGTATGTTTATCTGTCACATCTCTTCACTACTGGGGTCCAACATGGGAAGCATCAAATTTATTCTACTAGACTGGGGCCTACTCCTTCGGCTATCACTATCCTTACACATCTCAGGCTTCTGCTCCAACAAACAAAAATTGGTGGGCTTCCTCAGAATAGGAGCACTTTAATTCAAAGTTAAAAGGCACTCCTCCATTAAAAGAAAGATTTCATATCTTGAGTAATTAATATCTCATGACCTAACCCAACCCCACAGTCACTTAACTTTTTACCCCTCATCTTAAGCCATAGAGCATCACTAGGCCTAACCCATCAGTCACATGTACCTAATCGGGCCTTCTCCAATGGCCCACAAGCTTAGCATGAAATCTTTGTCTACTTTTATACAACGTTAGGTCATTATGTGTCTATATAATTAGCACAATCAGCACAAATAAGTTTGTATACTCTACTGACATGAATAGTCTAACCTAGGCTAGTAATTACAGTTGCATCAATACGTAGCTCTTTAACCTATTTACTAGACCTCCTTCTGCCTTGATCACTTAGAAACCCTTAATTGAAGACGAGTGCAATCAGCCGTAATAGTGACGCTACAGGAATAGTACATAATCCTACTTATTCATAAATCTATATCAAAGGTTCTCAAGATAGCGTCAACAGTTGTCAAGAAATCTATACTTTAACCCTTGCCTTAAGCAGGCTAAGCCAAAGTGGGGGCTGCATCCTTAAAGAAGGCTTTATGCAAGCATTCTAAGAAAAGACATTAACCCAACCTTATGTTGTCAAGTATTAGTGCTAGAAAGGATCTAGCTACAGAGGATTCCTCATCTTCTTTATCTTAGACCGAAGCCTTAATGTCTATGACATTTTAGCATTCAACAGTCTCCCACCAATAGAACGTGATTTCAATGTTCGAGCGGCAAAAAGGTCAAAGTTGTAGATTTGACATCTCAATATCTCATGCCACAAAGGTCCTTAAGGATCAATCTTTAAGCTCAATCGCTAAAAAGTTTATAAGGACCTAGCTACGGGTCCTCTAGTTCATACACTAGCAAGTTCATAGGGATCTAACAATAAGTCTTCAGGCTCAGATGCCACCAAGTTCTCAGGGATCTGGCCACAGATGTTCAAGCATCTATACAACTAAGAGACAACTGTTGACTCCTAGTGTAAAGGGACATTTTAGGACTACTTGCTTCCGGCACAATGGGATAACCATTGATTCCTAAAACAATAGTGCATCTTTAGATTGCTGGCTCCCGACAGAATGGGATATTTTCACATCACTGGCTCCTGGCACAATGGGACAATTGCTGGCTCCTAGCACGATGAGATATTTTGACATTGCTAAATACTGACACAATGGGACAACTACTGGCTCCTGATACAATAGGATATTCCCAGATCGCTGGCTCCCAGCATAATGGGACACCTGTAAGCTATTGGCATAATGGGAAACTTTGTTATCACTAGTTCCCATCACAATAGGACACTGCTGGCTCCTAACACAATGGAATGCCTCAACATCACTAGTTCCTAATGCAATGTGATTTGACAACATCGGCCACCATCACAGTGAAAGTTGGCGGCTCCAAAACTGTGGACCCTTAGCTGTTAGGTTAGATTCTATATTACCAGCTAATGTCACGGTGAAAGTTAGGGGATCTAAGGCTTATCACCCTCAAAGGGTAGCCTTAGATTCCTAACATCGGCCATTGTCACAGTAAATGTTGGCAGTCGCCAAGTCTTAAAGGCCTCAATGGTCAAACTTTTATTCTACACCATCAGACACTGTCATGACAAAAATTGGCAAGCACAAAGTCTCAGCACCCTTAGCAACTAGGCTTAGATTTCTAAAATCAGCCACCGTTATGGCAAAAGTTGGTGGGTGCCAAGTCTCAAGACCCTCAGTGATCAAGCTTGGATTCTACATCATCAACCACTGTGATGGCAAGAATTGGCATACACTAAGTCGTAGGACCCTTAATGGCCAGACTTTGATTTCTAACATCGATCACCATCACGGTAAGAGGTGGCGAGCACCAAGTCTCAGGTCGCTCATCCGCCAGACTTGGATTTCACATCATCACAATCAAATAGGCAACTATGTATTAAGACTATTACTTTGACGTTCACTTTTACTTTGACCTTCGCTTTATCTAAACTCGGCCAAAGTGGGAGCTAACTATAGACTCCTAAAAATGACATATTGTTTTTAAGTGCTCATTGACAAAAATTATACCCTAACTTGTGTCCTTGGGGAGCCTATTGAGTAGTCCTTCAATTCGAGTTCGAAGGGTTTATAGTACCCAAAAAGCCCAAATAAACCCAAATGGGCAATGTTCGACATCCAGTTGAAATCTACACTAGGGAGCAAAAAATTATTAGCTCTAGTATATTATGCATGAAAACATGATAAACAATAGAAAAGACATAAATTGAATATTGCGGCTTGTGTTGAAAATGATACTCGTTCACTAGTTTGCTTATATCTTGTCGCATACTTATCTAAAAATTATGAAATTGGTTATATTATAAGCTAGACCTAATAAGCTTTCAAGACAAAAAGAGTCACTCAAAATAGAGGTCAGACATGAAAGTTACAAACAAAATAAATCGGGTTGTCTAAGGCCTAGCCCAAGAAACTGGTCGAGTTCACCAGACCTTAGTGCCGAGCCAGGTTCTCTAGATGGGAACCCAGTCGGGCTCCGTAGTTTTCTCTCTCTCTTTGAGTAGTTTGTAACTAAATATTAACTAGAATTCTTGGTTGACTAGTTTATCGAGACTAATGAGGCATAATACTAGTTGATTAGTATATTTGTTTAGATTAGTTGTAATGGGACTAGGATTAGGTTTCATTTCTCTAAATCGGTTCAGACTATCTATCAATAGGGGGCTACCCCTAGGGGTTAGAGCCATCAAAAAATTCTCATCAGCAAGAGGCATCAAATCAGATAGGCATCAAAACACATAAAAAATTAGATAGACGAAAGCATCAAAAACTAGAAGAGAAATACTTTAAATGTTAGAGGTATTAGCAGAGAAAAATTGGACTACCCATTAAAAAGATGTCACTCTTCTAGGGTCCCGCGTAAGTTAGGTTGGGTATCTTAAGGACAAAAAGTCTATCTTTTCCTACTCTTCTACTCTATTTCTATTTTATGATTTTTTATCATAAATTATCAAAGATGTAGTCTTGAGGTAGTTCCCCATCCGTTGTAACCTATTTAATCTAATTTTGTTTACATTGCACTTAATTTTGTGCCTTTGACATGATTTACTATGATTTATACTAATCTGTTCCTTGAATGTGTATTGGTGTGATTAAAAGTTTGATGCCCCATATTAAATAGGAGAGGGCGTCAGCGATGATGGGCAATGATGTGATACATCCAATCATATCATCATACTATCGCCCCCGAATTTAGATGCTCAGTTTGAAAATAAGGAGTCAAGATGGTCCCTGTGCTATGGCTTACTCAGGGGCCTTTCCTAACACTTTTTTGAAGCAAAATCAATTGTTCCTTCAGTTATCCCTATCGATATGATTTGCTTCAAAAAGTGATATGGTTTGTAAGTTTTTTAAAAACTCATTGTAGGCTTTACTTGATGCATGAGCATGGCTATTGCTTTGTCTTTTAATTCTCTTTATTGTTCATTCTTTTTTTTTTTTACTTTCTCCAGAATCATTCTGATCCAAGACAGCGCACTTGTCTGGCCCAAGAAGTGGGGGAACTCTGGCTTGGATTCCTAGATTAGTCAGGCTACCTTGTCCCTGGAATAGGCAGAAGTTACTACCGTGGATCAGGATCAGGCAGTTAGGCGTGGTTGTAGCCCAGGAACTTGCCGAGTTCGTAGATTAGGATCAGGATCTAGTTTCCTAATCCCTTTCCATAAAACTATCAATTTTAGGCTCCAAAAATAAAATATAAAAATATAAAAAAATCCCTAGCAAAGGGGAACTTGAATGATTCGTGGGGGATTGCACCATCGGGGAAGTAGTTCCTTACAATACATCCTAATAGTGATTTACTTCTCTTTTTCCAACATGACATTGTCACATTTGATTAAAAGTCACATATCATATTGAGATTGATTACATAGTTTTTAAAAATAAAAACACTAAATAATCATACAATTATAAAAAAATGAATATTTTCTATATTAAAAATTAATATCATTTATACTAAAGGTGAACCTTTTTAGGGCAAGGGGAGCCTTCAGTCCATTTATATAACAAAAGTAAAATCAGTTGAATTTGATACTACTCCTTTTCAAACGCTTATTAGGTTTTTTTTTAGGTAAATGCATTTGTAGTTTTTTTTTTACAAGTATGTTTATTTGTTTATAAAGTAGTGTTCATTTTATTAAACATATTATTCATTTTTCAATCACACTTTATTAATATTTTTTAATTGTAATTTACTTGTAGATTTTTTTTTTCACATACCACTCTTTATATAGGTTGAGGAGGTCAGATAGCATTTTGTGATTGATATTCGTTTTTTTTTTCCTGATGGATAAGACATGACTAACATGTGTACATCACTAAGAACAACTCCTGATCCAATTAGCTAATCTCATAGATAACTTAATTTGATTTTTATCGACCTTTCTAAAGCTGCAATACAGAAAGCAATGTTTGTAGGATATGTTAGGAATTAGAGCAAATAAATAGCGGAAGCAATAGGATAAAACAGATATTCAGAAACTTAAAGAACAATAACAAGAACAAAGCAATGACACATAAGATTTATGTGGAAACCCAATGCGGGAAAAAACCACGGATGGCGACGAGTACAATCAATACACTATATGAGTAGGAAGAGTACAAAATGATCACAATCACAACAAGTGATTTGATCCAACAGTAGAATTATAATCTCTCTTGTAATCTCTCTTAAAGTTTCTCTACCTCTCAATGTGTTTAGGGATTCAGGAGTTCAGGAGTTGTTTTAGATCGTAGGCAAGGCCTCTTTATATAGGGTTTAGAAGTTTAGGGTTTTACCCCTAGAGGAGAACCCTAGCCGCCAAAAAGACTGCACGCCAAAGCAAACCCTAGCCGCCAAAAAAACCCGCGCCCGAACTGGGAACGACACGATCGTGCCATGTGGCATAGTCACCTAGTGCCATAGTGGCACGACTGTGCACATGGCACGGCATGCCCGTGCCTTTTTCTGCCCTCCTTCAACGTCCTACTTCTTCGGCTTGACACGTCCGTGTCGTCTAGCAAGGTCCCATTGTGTCGTTTC
>NCQV01064943.1:172-10885 GCA_002740545.1 Lophocereus schottii
AAGATACCCACCAGCGGATCTTCTCCGTTTTTTCTTATATTATAGTTTAATTAGGTCAAGCCCTAATATAAACCCTACTAATTTGATAACCCTTACATCAGCACAAGAATTTAATCAAACTAGAGCATTATGTACTAGGAAAACATCATCAAATGCTTTATAAACAATTTACCAGCAAACCGATTTAACAAAGATCCATAGCGATTACCTAATTAAAAGAGATGGGTTTGAGCCATCCATGATTAATTAGGCTGATACTAATGCTTAAAAGACAATAAGTTTTACATATTAAAGCCTCTTAAACTATCACATGAATTTGTATTAAACTAACTAGCATGCATTCTAATTAATTTAAGACAATTTTCATAAATAATAAACGCTAATCACTATAAAATCATGAATACAAACCAACTAGATAATAAAGCATGAAATTTTTTTCAAAATAATCAATTCAGTATGGTTTCAAGTAGATTGTACTAAGTATAAAAAAAGTACTCACTCATATTAAAATTAGCATCACAACATTCACCCAAATAATCCATGTTCAATAATTAACTAACAAAATAAAATACTCTAAAAATAAAATAACATGAATAAAAAAAAAACTTTACTTTGGCTTTGGAAGCCGTGGGTTGTGATGGTAAGAGGGTACGTGAGGTCTACCTATTAACTTCCTTTTGGAAGCTGACACATTTTCCCCCACACTTATCTTTTCATTTCCTATTAACTTCCTTTTGGTAGTGCGCAATTCTTTCAAGAACTTAGCATAATGAGGCACCTGTTTAATGACATCAGGGAGAGGTATATTAATCTCTGCCTTCCTAAAGGTCTCTAAAATCTCTTGGTTAGCCTCTTTTACCTTAGACGCAGTGCTTCTAAATCTACTAGGGAAAGGTGGAATTGGCTTATAAGGTTCTCTTTTCTTCTCCCCTATTTCTTTAGTAGTTTGATTAGACTCTGTGTCTAATTCTAGTTCAGTCCCTTTTACCTCTAACTCAGGTTCTAACTCTCTATTCTTTGTAGGCTCCTTTAACTCTTTCCCACTCCTAAGTGTCATGGCACTAACATTCTCCTTGGGGTTAGGGTAAGGTTAAGATGGCAACCTATTTTGTAATTGAGACTGTAAGTTGCTAACTATGGTATCAGTCGCTGTTTTTCTCTCTTGAACTTGCTTAAGAGTGGTTCCCATACTCTGGAACCTATCATCCATCTTCTTAAAGACTTGTTCTAGTATGAAGTTGGTCCTATCTTGACTAGAGGGTTATCGAGAGGGTTGGTCAAAATCAGGAGGATTAGTCTTAAGGCTATACCTAAGGTTAGGGTAATCTCTCCATCCTTCATTATAAGTGTTAGAATAGGGATCATACCTCCTTTGACCTTGGTTAGAATAGACAGCATTAACATTACCCTCTTGCAGTGTGCGATATGTATTAGTAGGATGCCGTTCTAGACAACATATGCCACATATGACTGATTTTTGGATCCCCCGCCCCAGTAACAATTTTATTTAACATAGTAGTAATATGAGATAATTGACTCTCTACAGATGAACTAGAAGCAATTTCATTGACTCTTTTTACTTGTGACTCCTTAGCGCCAAACTGCTGAGTATTTTGGGCCATTAGATTAAATAAATTTCTAGCATCAGCTGGAGTTTTATTAACCAGAGCCCCCCACTAGCATCATCAACCATATTATGATCCATAGGAAGCAAACACTTATAAAAATATTGAATCAACAGTTGTTTAGTTGTTTGATGAATCAACAGTTGTTCAGTTATTTGATACTGGGGACAACTAGCACACAATTTATTAAATCTTTCCCAGTACTCACAAAAAGTTTCCCCATTCATTTGTTTGATTCCACATATATGTTTCCTAATAGATCCAATACGGGATGCTGGAAAAAACCTCTCTAAAAATGATTTTATGCAATGTAATCCATGTAGAGAAAGATCCAGTGGGCATGTAATACAACTAATCCTTAGCATTACCAAGCAAAGAAAAGGGAAAGGCCCCCAATCTAATTGGGTCCTCAGGAATTCCCTCAGGCACTATAGCAGAGCAATTAATAAGAAATTCACTAATATGTCGGTATGGGTCCTCTCCAGCTAATCGATGGAACTTAGGTAATAAGTTGATGAATCCAGAGTTTAGTTTCAAGGGCTTATCTAATATAGCATAGGTAATGGACATTGGTTGGGTTTCTAAGTTAGGAGCAGCAAGTTCTCGAAGAGTAGACATACTTACCTCTTTAACCCTAAAACTTACTAGGTTAGGCTGACTCTCTTTGTTTTCAGCTTTCAATGCTTGTTCCTTGTCCTCTCCAATTTCCTTACCACTCCTTAATCTCATACACTATGGGGAATCTACAAAAATTAAATACTAGAGTTAAAACAAGACAATTAAAATAGTAAAATTAAATAGAAGTAACTAGTAATTTATTCTCTTTCCCCGACAACGGCACCAAAATTTACAAAGCTTGTTGTGGAGCTGCAAATTTAATCACTACTTCGACTTATAAATAATATTTATAGCATAGGAAAGTAGAGATTGATCCGTGAGGAAAAATTATATTAAAATGCTAATTTAATCCTAAATAACTTTACTAATCTAATTTATTGTTCCTCCTCTTTGTAATTCTAAATTAAATCAAATTTAATTAATAAAAATCTGGGAGAATACCCAATATTACTCCTAAATATTATGGATTTAATTCTAGAAATAAAATAGAAAATAGCTATCCTAAATAATCTAGAAAAATAAAAACAGAATAATAACTTAATCTTCAACTAAAAATCAAAATAGAAAATAATGAACAGAAAATAAATATTAAAAATGACAAACAGTAACTTAAAATAATATTCTTCAAGTTTATAAGCGTACAACTCCAGAATTGTATCCAATTAATCTCAGAAAAATTAAATCAGAAAATTACCATAGAATATTAAAACAGAAAATAAAATCTGAAATTAAAAATAAAATAAACTGCATTAATATAAATATGCAATTAATCAACAAAATTACCCTAATTTAAGGACATAATTTTTTGGACTCAACAACACCTAATAAACATGAAATAAATATTAAAAACGAAAATTCCAGATTTAATGAATTCAAGACCTGCACATATCAATTTCACGAAATAATTCTGAAAAATTATCAAGTAAGTCCCAAAAATTACGAAATTAAATAGGGGCAGATTAGGACACTATATAAACCCTAAAAATGAATAAAAACTAAAAAAACAAAAACATAGCCTAATTTCTAACAAACCGGCAACTAAATGATAAAACAGAATATAACTCAAATCTAAAATTATAACCACTCTAAAAATCAAAATCTAACCTATCTAAGATTACCAAGACACTCCTAAAAGACTATTCTTTTGGGGCGGTATAACGGAATTTATATTGAAACTAATAATCATAGAATACAAAATAGCAAACTAATCAAATTAACTAAAAGCAATAAATAATTATCAAAAGTTGTCAAATTTATGAAGAATACTTAGTATAATATATATCTACCATACAAATTAATATTCATCATTAATACACAAGTTAATTTCATTCATGAGTTAAACTATAGAAGACACCCATCAGCGGATCTTCCCCCTTTTTCCTTAGATTATAGTTTAATTAGGTTCAGCCCTAATATAAACCCTACTAATTTGATAACCTTTGCACTAGCATAAGAATTTAATCAAATTAGAACATTACGTACTAGAAAAACATCATCTAATGCTTTGTAACCAATTTATCAGCAAATCAATTTAACAAAGATACATAATAATTACCTAATTAAAAGAGATGGATTTGAGCCATCTATGATTAATTAGGGTG
The DNA here is from genome assembly GCA_002740545.1 of Lophocereus schottii. NCBI lineage: Eukaryota > Viridiplantae > Streptophyta > Magnoliopsida > Caryophyllales > Cactaceae > Lophocereus > Lophocereus schottii. Next base: position 4,017 of record NCQV01064943.1, read on the forward strand.
ATACTAATGCTTAAAAGACGATAACTTTTACGTATTAAAACCTCTTAAACTATCATATGAATTTTATTAAACTAACTAGCATGCACGTTAATTAATTTAACAAATTTTCATAAACAATAAACGCTAATTGCTGTAGAATCATGAATATAAACCAACTAGATAATAAAGGATGAAACTTGTTTCAAAATAATCAATTTAGCATGGTTTCAAATAGATTATACTAAGCATAAAAAAAACTACTCACTCATATTAAAATTAAGATCACAACATTCGCCCAAATAATTCATGTTCAATAATTAACTAACAAAATAAAATACTCTAAAAATAAAATAACATGAATAAAAAAAAAAACCTTTACTTTGGCTTTAGAGGCCGTGGGTTGTGATGGTAAGAGGGCTGCATGAGGTCTGCTGGGTCGGGAATGGAACAAGCAGGACGTGAGGGCTGGTTGCATAGAGGAATAAGGAGAAGATTGGAGCTGTAGCCGGTGTGATGATCAAGAAGGTGATGGAGATTGATGGAGGTGATGCTTATAGAAGAAGAAGAAGAAGAAGAAGAAGGAGCAGGGCGTGATGATGGTGAGGGGGAAAGAGGATGAAGGTGATGGAGGGATGCGTGATCTGCTGGGGTGGAGGCCGTGTGATTGCTTTTGGATGAAGGTGGGGATGTGTTCTGTAAAAGGGCTGCAGCCGTGTGGGGTTATTTAGGTGGGTTAGGGTTCTTGTTTGGGGTTTTCTTCTCCTTTCCTCCTTAGGCTTCTTCTCCCTTAAGACTTCTAATTCTCCTTAAATTCTTAAAACTCTAGCCAAAACTAAATAATTATGGAAATGATATCTTTCATAATTATTATTTTTAGACCATCTTCATAGTCAAGCGTGTAAAACCCAAGGTTCGACGACTTGTCTTCTCCTTTTTATTTTAACAATGTCTAACCTGGAAAATATATAAAATACATAAATTAGATGCAATAATGTGTAAAATATAATCAAAATAATTATTAAAACAATGCATGATTTTTGGCTTAATAGCATGAGTGGCTTGAAAATCAAGGGAGTTTATGGGACAGTTTATTTCGGCCCTTCTTAAACATAGAGAATGTTTTGCATGTAGCACATCATTACACTAGGTATGGTACAAATTATATGTTAGGTGTAATGAAAAAGGAAATTTCAGTTTGCAACATTTCTTTAATAACACCACTTGGTCAGCACATGATACAAATAGTGGTCATGTCTGTTCCTAGAGCATGTTCTTACCGCTAAAAGTTCGGTGTCTCAGGACACTGAGGGTAATATCATTAGACCTCAATGAGTGTCGGCATGTTACATTCTACACATATGCCAGTATAAGCACAAAATTGAATCCATCCATTGTAACAATTTATTTGGCCTAAAAACCCTTAACTAGTCAATCATTGGGGTTAAACAAGTATGCTCTAGTTCTTTTAATTATAACCAATTCAAGTCTATTCTTCTCAAATTGCTCTCTACTCAATGCTTTGGTAAAGCTGTCAGCAATTTGCTTATCAGTGGCACAAAAATTCATTGAAATTAAGCCCTTTTCAACATTGTCTTTCAAAGAAATGATGACGTATGTTAATATGCTTAGTCCTTTTATGTTGACATGGGTTTTCAGCAATGTTAATTGCACTTGTGTTATCACAAAATATAGGAATGCATCCCATGTCAATAGAAAAATCCTTGAGTTGTCGCCTTATCCACAACAATTGAGCACAACAAGAAGCAGCTGCTACATACTCGGCTTCTGCTGTGAACATAGCAATGAGGTCTTATTTCCGGGTTTCCTAAGAGACGAAACAGGGTCTAAGAAAATGATCCATACCTAAGGTGCTTTTTCTATCAACCAAGAATCCAACATAATTAGCATCCGCATACCCATTAAGATCAAAATTGTAGCCTCAAGGATATCATAAAGTTAAGTCCGAGGTCAATAGGTGCAAATGTTTTCTCATAATCGATCTCCTCTTCTTGGTTGTAACCCTGATCTACCAACTTGGCCTTGTCCTGAGTGACTATTCTGAACTCATCCAATTTGTTCTTGAACACTCACTTGGTGCCAATTATCGATCTGTCCTTAGGCCTTGGTTCAAGGTGCCAGACTTTGTTCCTTTCAAACTGATGAAGCTCCTCTTACATAGCAGTAGCCCAGTCAGAATCTGCAATGGCTTCATAAACATTCTTTGGCTCAACGTTAGATAAAAAAGCATAGAAAGCACATAAGTTTTTAAGTTTGGATCTGGTTTGCACCCCTATATTAATGTCAGACATGATCTGATCAAGGGGGTGCGAGCTCTGGTGCTTCCAGGGTCAGGGAATAAATGGATCCATAGATAAACTTACCAATCTCTCCTGGGTACTTGGTGAAATAGGCTCTGGAACAGCTCTGGTCCCTGTTCCCATATCAGTTCAGGAATAATTGGGTTGAGTGGGCCGGTTCTTTCAGGTTCAGTAATGCTTCCCCTTGACTAGCTTGCTCCCTGCCCACCTTCCAAATTATCAGTTCCGGAACTTGGTTCACCTTCAGGAGCCTTATCTTTGTTAACTATAGAGCTTTGAGTGAGTGAGAGCTCATTTCTCATAAGACCAAGTTCAAACTCTTCATCCAGTGTATCATACTCAATTAAGGAGTTAGTCTCATCAAACAATACATGTACACTTTCCTCAACACACAAGGTTCTTTTGTTAAACACTTTGTATGTCTTACTGTGTGAAGAGTACCCTAAGAATATGGCTTCATCACTTCTAGGATTGAACTTTCCTATGGACTCCTTCCCATTATTGTGCACATAGCATTTGCAACTAAACACCCTCAAGTGCATAATATTGGGCTTTCGTCCTTTGAAAAGTTCATATGAAGTCTTGTTGAGTATAGGTCTAATCATACACATATTAATAATGTAACATGACATATTCAGCATCTCTGCCCAAAAATTTCTAGGAAGAGCACTAGCGACAAGCATAGTCCTAGCCATGTCTTCTAGAGCACGATTTTTACGCTCTATCACCCCATTCTATTGGGGTGTTCTGGGGGCAGAAAAGTTGTGATCTACATCGTGTTCATTATAATAATCAACGAAGCTCGAGTTTTTAAATTCTTTGCCATGGTCAGGCCTAAGACTTTCCAATAAGTGTCCTACTCTCTTTTCAATTTTCTTGAGAAGCACAAGAAACGTCTCAAATTATTCATCTTTCGATGCGAAAAATAAAGTCCAAGTGAAACGAGAGTAATCATCTATTATAACAAACACATACCTCTTCCCACCTTTGCTTGTGATCCTCATAGGACCACACAAATCAACATGTAGTAGTTCAAGAGGTCGGGAAGTGCTAACACAGTTCCTTAACTTGAAAGAAGTCCTAACTTGTTTTCCTCTAGCACAAGCGTCGTACACCTTGTCATCATTGTACCTGATGGAAGGTAGTCTGACTACTAGATCCCAAGAGACAAGTTTACTCAAAAGAGAAAGGCTTGCATGACCTAGACTCTTGTGCCAAAGCATAACATCGTCATCAAGAGCACTTCAACAAGTCTAATGATTTTGGGAAAGTGAAAGAACACACACTTTATACACATTGTTGTGTCGCTTTTCCCTCAACACAACACTACCAGAATTGACATTGGTAATAAGGCATTCATCTGAAGAGAATTCAATGCGATTACCTCTATCACACAATTGAGACACACTTAGCAAATTATGTTGTAACTCATCAACCAAGTATACATTATCAATAGAGTGAGAGAGTGATTTACCTATCTTACCTACACCAATAATTTTTCCAGATTTGCCGTTTCCAAATGCCATTCTCCCTCCATCAAAGGCTCGAAGTGAGAGGAAGCTTGATTTGTCTCCTGCCATGTGCCTTGAGCAACTATTATCCAAGAATCATAGTTGATTGCCTTCTCTCACTTTAGCCTGCAAAACAACTAAGTGTTTGTCTAGAGAACCCAGATCCACTTGGGCCCATTTTCTTTGATATAAAGGTTAAGTCATCTTTTCTAATCCATACGTGTTTAACATACAATGGGTTTCTCTCCATGGTTCTCTTTCTCAAAGGACAAGCATAGCGATAATGATCAGTTTTTCCACAGTGAAAACATATTATATTTTCTTGAAGTCCAACATATTTTTTGTTAACTGGTTTAGTAACAAGTCTATTCACAAATCCTAGTCCCCTTTTATTTCAACTATGGTGAGTATTTAGCCAATTAAGTGCTTCTGAGGAATTGTTCCAGCGCTGTTCTGAATGAGTCAGATTCGACCTTATGAGCATACCCTTCCGAGGAACTGCTGCAGCGTCTGTTCTAAACGAAGTCAAATTCGACCTTATATGCCTTTTCAAGCAGTTGGTTATTTTCACTTACCAAGGATTCTGCCTTAAGTTTCAGGTCTAGGGACCCACTATTCAGCCTTGTAAGATCAGAGTTAAACTCTTTCTCTCTTATGTTTATGAGGCCTTTAGGCGCATCAAGATCTTTACATAAGGCAAGGGCCTCTTCTTCTGCCTTAAGTTTTCACATTTGAGAACTTCATTGACATGTTCAAGTTCTAGTTTGTTTTGTTCAAGCATTCTAACATATTTTTTCAATTCAAAACAAACATCTTTAAGCATGCAATTTTCAGCAGTTATTGTCTCACACTCATTCATTATGGCAAATAATAATTTCACAAATTTAGCTTTGCTAAGACTATGTAGCGTGTCCTTGAGATAGGACAAGCTTTTGACTGATTCAAGGTCCGATTCAAACTCGCTTCTAGCCATGAGGGCTTCTATAACTTCTTCCTCTTGGGGGTCCTCTTCCTCCTCTGAAGTTTCACCCCAGGCTGCCATCATTACCTTACTGAAATGCTTTGAGAAGCTGCTCTGTTGCGGCCTCTTGCAATAGTTTCAGAACTATTCTGATCCTTGTCCTTCCTTCTGTGTGGGGCAATCCTTCACAATGTGATCGGGTTTTCCACATCTGAAACATCCTGAAAATTGATCATGATCACTGTTCCGTGGCTTCCTGGTACTTCCTTTCATGATATTGCCTTCAGCTTCTTGAAGAATTTCTTGAACTTTCTAGTTCCTTCATGTGCCAAGCGAAGAGCGTTACATTTTTTATTTACGGACTCACACTCTGGGATCTGAGTGTACTCATCTGGTCCAAGGCCAAAGTACAGCAACTTCTTAGCCTTAGCATTTTTCTCCATCTTTTTAAAATCCTCCGAGTCGAACTCCTCTGGCTTCTTAGCAACGGTCTTGCCATCTTCCGTGGTCTTCATTGGAATGTAAGGACCATTCACAATGACCATCCGTTGCTCATAGTCATCAGCCTAAATCTAGTTCTTCATACGATTCTTCCATAAGTTGTAGTGTTCTCCATTGAAGTATGGTGGTTGAGTCTCAAATTGACCCTCCAGATTTCCTTATGGAGCATTCATCTTTTCAGGATCTTTCAAGGTGTTAACCTAACTATGAGAACTTTACTCTAATACCACTTGTTAGAATTAATCGCGCAAGGACACAAGAGGGGGATGAATTCTGTCTACTAGTTTTTTTCGGCTTTCTCAAAGCACTCGTCAGAACTGTTTGGAATGCGTGTTTGCAGTAAAGAAGAAACAAGTATAATTAAGGAAACAATATAACAGATACAATATTTTTACGTTGAAAACCACCTTTGGCCCAACTGAGGTGAAAAAACCACAACTTACCACTGTAGGATTTGAACAACACTTTTACTAAACGGGCCGAATTCATTACACACGTAACACACGTAACTAGTCTACCTCAAGACCCTAATTACACGGCCACCACATCCAACGTCTCCTAAGAGACCACGTCCAATGACTTGGACAATATGGACAACATGTCCAACGTCTCTTAAAGACCACATCCAACGTCTCCTAAGACTTGGACAGTTTCTTGATTTAATGATGAAAAAGGAAATAGCAAGACACCTTACTTGAATGCTTCTAGACAAGCTGAATGTAAGGTATAATACAATCCCTATTATGCAAATATAAAAGATTCGATTTAGCACTCTTTTTGAAGGTTTTCTCTCAAAAAATTCAGGCTCACAAAGACAATTTTAAACCTTTGGAAAACCTTTAGAAAAACTAGAGAAGGAGGAGACTCAAATAGTTCTGTGCATATGGCGCACGAGTAGGGCAAAGAGAATTCCACGCCCACTTAGCAACTTAGCAGCCAAGCTCCTCACAATTTCTCCAGTTGATACTCTTCCCTTAAAAGATAGGATAAAATCTTTCGAGCATCTTTCAAAAGTATTTTTTAAGGGAAGGAACCTTTTTAGATTCTACAAAAAAATCTCTTAACATTATCTTAAAAGAGAAAATCTTTTTAGATGTAACTTACATAGAGAAATTAATCCTAATTATTTTTAAGAAAATTGTCAGTAAAACAATCATTCTAAAATCTTGAAATTCATTTTTTGTCTTTGATATCAGAACACCGCAAACCTGACTTCTCAGAACTGTTCTAAGGTAGTGTTCTGAAGTACTTGAAAATATTTCAAAGCAAACGCTAAGTCAAGACCTTCTAATTGACATATTAATAAGAATCTAAAAAATAAAACCCATACTAAGCCTAAAACTCTTGTTATCAGCTGAATTCCTTCCACATGATCTCGATGTTCCATGCAATTTTCCATGCTCTGTGCACAAAACTATTTTGAGGCAATGTTCTCAGACTTGTGTTATTAGCTGAGATTCTTGTGCACGTATCTAATCTGATGTTTCACGCTCATTCGAACTGCTCCAAGTATTTTCAGATCCTGTCTCAACACACAACTCAAGGACAGCATATTGGCTGGTCCATTTAGATTGTTATCATCAAAACCTTACACATTAA
>NCQV01064957.1:0-11628 GCA_002740545.1 Lophocereus schottii
AAATCAGATACCACAATTCACCCCCCTCTTGTGGTTGTATACTCACGTATTCAATAAGCTTTTAGTGTGATTAATGAGAAAGAAGAAGACAAGTATACAATATGGGAGTTTGTTTATGAGCTTTGAATCAATTATGGATTTTACAAAGAAAATACCAAGTTTAGTAAGCTTAATAGATTCTATTGAGTTCGATGACTCACTTGGGGTGGAATTCTATATCTAATGGATTTATGAATAAAATATGAGAAGTGGGGAGAGGTGTGACTCAGAAACCATATTTATCTGACCAAGTCCTTATAGTTTATATTATTTTTAACGAGGATATATCTCTGTTGGCCTCAAACATTTATTACTTACTCAATTCAGAATATGTCAAATGTATTTATTAAGCCAATTTAGTGTACTCGCTGCTATCTTAAACCAAGTTATACATCAGCGAGCCTTAAATATGCATCAGCAACCTATTTCAGAAAAGGCCATAAGCACTCTCTCATCTGTCATCATCAAGGCCTTTTCCTTCCTAATCTCATTTATCCCATTGTAGTCTATTTTACTTTCATTTACTTTATATCGGATTTAATTACTTTTATTAATTCAGTTTTGAAGTTATATTAAAATGCCCAAGTTATGTATACCATTTAATTACTCAATTTTTATTACACATACTTTTACTTACTCAATTATGTGAGTAACGATCTTTTCCTAACTACACATATCTACAATGACATTTATGAAACAAAGTCGAGGCCTAGTTATGGTTTCCCATTATGCATAAGTATTATCGAGTTAGAACATATTTATCAAGTCAGATGACATTTGTTTAAAGACTCAAGGCACGTCCACTGCCTGCATCATCAGAAAGCAGAACATATTTATCAAGTTACAACTCTTAATGAGTTTATCAACGAATAATTTTATGCATTGATTTGCCATTTAACTTATCACCCCGTCAGTTATCATCTATAGGGCATCAGCCCATCATTTACCCACGGGGCTTCAAGCTACTCTTGATCTAATTAGCAGGTGTACGCTTATGTATATATCATATCGGTATAAGAGATTCACATTCAGATAATAATGTGGAATTCAGTTTCATATTACTTTTATTTTCATCGTTATTGCGAACTTAACGAATTGCAAAGACGGGCACCCATCAACAGTATTTCTACGTCATTTTACAATATAGGAATGCATGTACTGAGTTTTAGCTCACAATTTTAAATTTTTTTCATGTTTTCCATTTTAAGTGATGAAGTATTACATGTTTCTTTCTTTAGCAAGCCCTTTTGGAAGTCATCAGATGCTCACAACGGATTCAGCATAGCATGAATGTTAGGATCGACCTCAGGGTCAAGTTGGGTCTATATTCAATACACTTGTGTAGTGTGGAGTGCGAATTAGCACGTGGTATGATTAAGTCGATTGTATTAATGTTGAACTATTATGGACTTTGGTCTTGGAGTATTTCAGTTTTATAGATATTGTGATTGTGAGCATGAGTTGCAAGATTAAATGGTTTCAATGAGCGTTGTCCTCATCAGGACAGCGGTAGCGTCTTCTATTATTAAGTTTTTCCACTGTAGTTTTTCATAAATCATGTCATTAGCATTTTAGGGGTGTTACAGATTTGGTATCAAAGCTAAAGTTTTAAGTGCCGCTGTGAGCTATCAAGCGTTTATGAGTTAGCTATCAAAGTAAGTATGAGTTATGTTGGACCAGTTAAATGACTATAAGTTCATATATATGGGCAAATATGGAGGAACCATTTTCATTTGGGTGACTCAATCATTTGGTAATATCTTGAGATTTGAGCATTAGCAAAGTAAAGTGTGGAACCATTTGGGTCATCTGTTAGTGTGGCATGCCCCCATTTATCTGGGAGTTGTATTGTATGTTTCATTTCTCTAATTTGTTTAAATGTTTACAAATCGTGCACTCCGGGTGTGTGACCTGTTGGATCATGAACTCCGGTGTCTAGCCGTTCAGCTATTGAACTGTTTCTGTCTATTTTAGGTATCTATTGTAGGGCTTTGAGTCAGGTTCAGTCAGTTTTTTCGGCGAAACTCTGTCCGTTTTGCCCCAAAATTTGAGAGTTTTATTGAGGTGTGTTAATATACCTGATCTTCGGCATAGTGATGATTGAAACTCGATGTGAGGATTCCATTTGCAGCTTCTTAAGGGATTAATATAGTGTTAAGTTAGATGTAAACCTCTGGATGAGGAAATCCTTTGTGGGGCAATATCTTTGAAGCGACCCAGTATGAGATGAATGTTACAATGAGTTCTTATATCTCGTAATAAAGTTAGTAGCTTATAGTTTGCTACTTGGCACTATATGGGTGGTACGAGTAAGATTAAGCTGCCACGTACAGAAATTATCTGTTCTTGACACTAAGACCTTACATCAGTAATGCTCCTATTACTTCCTATCATTGACTTATTTCTGCCCTAGTTACCTTGAATTCTTCAGAGGCATTATTTGTTTGCCCCTAGCACTCTATTGATTTGTAATAGAGTGTTTATGAAAGATCTTATATGTAGTCTATGAGGAGTCCTTTAAGCACATCTTAGAAACCTTTGTTATAAGCGATTCAAACCATTATAATCATAACTGTTTAATTCTATGTTTTCATAGTGGAGCCTATAATGACCCTGATATGTGTTACTGTGTGATTTGTAGTTCTTCCTGAGCATATTTGATCATTCTCCTTACAGTTCAGTCATCACTATATTCATATTTTTACTGTCACCCACTTTACCTCCTTCCTTCTATTTGGCCACTATTCATTTATTACTTGCAAAGCATTTGGTTGCTTCAGATCCAGTCGTTCAGTGCCCTTTCAGCAATTAAATAGATCCATATTATTTGTGTTTCTATAGCACTGTAATATCATGTTGGCATGCTAGTCTATGGCTGTGACTACATGTCGTTACTCAAGTTATGTTGGCAATCCTTTCTTTACTAGTACAACCTATCTTATTAATGATAAACAACGATTTGTGCTATTTCCATCTGCCATCAATTTTGGAGTTTATATGCCTACCCAAGACTTCCATTTACTACAGAATGTGTTATTGATTGATGCCATCATGTTAAGTCATAAGTTTGACTCCTTCATTTGGATGTATTAGCCTTTCAAATACCAGATAAATAAAATTTCCCTTCTGGTGGTATTGACCCTCATCTTCATCAATTTACTCGCATACGGTTACCGTATGACATTTCAAATGCCTCTTTGGTAATCTATTAGATTTCTTCACCTTCAGTACTTAATACTCACTCTCAATGTCATAACACTGTTCATTTACTTTGCTATCATAACCATCATGAATAAACCACATGTCTTGTATATAAAGGTCATTTATACGACTTGCCCCTTTCATTACGAATCTTCGTCCTTTCATTCATTCAGTTTATATACCGGTCCTTTACAACCAATAAAGAAATATCTTTGTAAATGTACATGGTGTTACATCTCTTTACCCTTTAGATCGTCCCCCTGTCTTTTAAATTTCCTAAGACTAGTAAGCGGTTGAATGTGTTATCTTTTGTGAATATGGCCCTATTAGTATTGCTGGAACCATATTCGTTGGGCATTCAATCTAGTTTGATTAACAGACCTTCTTATCATTATGGGAACGAACTATTTGTGCACTTATAGAAGATGACTTGTAATGATCTTGAGGTTAGTTTGAGAAATAAGGAAAGACTAGATGTGTATTTCTATGGATCGAGGGAAGAAAAACCCTGTTTCCACCCTAATTATACAATGCAAGCAAGTGAGTTATCATGTCAGTAATACATTAAATATTAGTGATATGCCAACCACACTCGATATATACGTATCCATAATTATAGTTTGTGAATTTAGAGATGTTTCCTCTGAGGACTTTCGGGATTATTTTCCCACAAGAGACATTGATTTTTATATCAATTTAGTTCAAGCTGTTCAACGCATTTGCGGAGCCCCTATCATATGACCCCCAATAGAGTGCAAAGAAGTAAAGATTTAATAAGATGAGTTGTTATGGAAGGGAGTTTTTTGACGAAGAGTGTCAACATGGAAAACTCTAGTTTTATATGTGTGAAGAAGGAAGACAGAACCTTATGGTTGTATACTGCGTATAAGGAGTTGAACAAGATCACTATCAAAAACAAGTGTTGTATACCTTGAATAAATGATTCAAGGGATTAACTGCCATCAACAGAAGTATTTTCCAGGAATGATTTGAGGCCTGGATTTCACATGTAAACCATGTAACCACGGTTTATGTTTTGCAAGAATGCCCTCTTATAGTAATTCTTTAAATTGTTTGCTTGTTTCATCTTCAAAACTTGATACTATCTAACATTGTTTAGTCGCCCTTTCAACCTGATATTTCAAATTAGTGTGATCTTCCATGTCCTTGCAAACCCCTTTTTAAATGTGCAATACATTTTTGTTCGACCTTATATGGTTGTCAGCATTCCAGTGCTCTTAACCTTCGCCATCTTTATTTCATGACAATGAGTTTTAGTTCATTCTATTGAGAGCCCATTCACACATCTACCTTACATCTCGTTTATTCATAATGATAAGCTTATATAACTTGTTTCGAACTCATAATGTAATTCAACTCTCATTAGTGTAGGTGATTGTGATTATCATAATTCCCTTACTCTCCTTATTTTAACTTCAACTCCCTCACATATATCTTACATTTCGATAAATAAACTTATGCATTCTCTATTTAATCCTAATGTTGTACTCGAATTGCCTTTATATGAGTAAAGGTATCTTCCTATTGTAGCTTGCTCAATCTATTTATCTGTCTATTAGCACTTTGCTTATCCATTCTATTTGTCTATCCATTGCACTTTGCTTATCCAATCTATTTATCGATCTATTTCACATTGCTTGTCCCATCCATCTATTGCACTTATCTTATTACTTGTGGCTATAAAGTCACTTAGTTGAAACTCAATGCCTGTCATCTTGTTTTCAATTCATCAGTTAAACCCGAGTACAACTGTGCCATCTTTCTCCTTGGTTGATTATTTATTATGCCCTTTATGATCGATATTTACAAACCACAATTCTTGTGGCATTATATTTCACAATTCATGATACACTTATGGCTATCTTTACTTTAACCACCCCAGATTAATCCCTACTTTATAAATCTTTTCTAGTCTCACTATTTATTCCTTCTATTCCTAGTGACTGAATTGACTACCAATTCCATCATTTTCATTTTTGACCATGTTTATTCTAAGTCTAATTCGGACTTAGAGCAGATCTTAGACTACTCTGAAGAGAAAAGATCATGTGGTGCATTAAGAACATCATATGACGACATTTTGATAAGGGCATAATCTCAAACATCGACTAGTGGTTTTAGAGTAAGCTAGAAGAAGCGTCGAGAGTAATGAGACAGTTCAAGTACATGCTAAGGTGACACGAGGACTACACAAGAGTCATATGGTCATTTTGACCAAAAACAGAAACAATCAGAGTTCAGATGAGATATAAAGTATTCCAAATGGCTTCTCTAGTCAAGGGTGGCAAGAGACTGGATATCAGAGATAATTGAGTCTCGTTAAATTGGGTTTTATGAGTCAAAGTAAGAGTAATTGTTAGAAAATGCAACAGTTTCCATATTTATTAGTGGTCAAGATGGAGAACCAGTAGAGTAGAGTTTCTCCTTTGCAGTAACAAGTTTTTCTTTTGAAGAGAATATCAATTTTTAAACCAAAGTAATCGAGCCAGTGAAGTCAACCGCAAGATTAAGCAACTATGCATTTGGAGCTAATCATACCTTTTTAGAGAGAAGCAGTAAAAACCAACTGTCCATACCTAAGGTTGCATTATATACATGATCAAAATCATAAGTTTTTAGGAGAAACTCTTTAAGGAAACGAAGGCTGTAATAAGCCAACTCTAACCCATATTTATTTATTTAAATCATATTCATTTATTTAATTAATCATGTTTATTCATTTAATTAATCATGTTTATGGATTTAATCAATCATTGTTATTTGTTTAACCAAATCATGTTTATTAATTTAATTACACTCAATTTATATATTTGCCGAGTTACCTTATATTATTTAAATTTTTCGCATTCATTTATCGTATTTAATCATCCCTGTTAGGGGATATTTCATTTGGATCCCATTTTACAATTCAAGTTTCATTTATTGTTAATTCAAGTTTCATTGATTGATTAAATTTTAGATGAATCGATAGTACGCCTCGATAATTATGATTGAGCATTAAATTATTTTCCATAACGTCACAAAGTTTTAAGTTTTAGCTACGCAAAAACTTAGCCCCGAATTCATTTATTTTGGCCCAATTCATTGGGCCCAAATTATGGCCGAATTCGATTGGGCTCAAATTTTGGCTAGAAAATTTTAATGTAATTAAATTAAGTTAATTATCATCATTTGTACCTAATTTTAATTAGCCAAAAAATATTTTGGGAATGATTAATTTTCAGCCAAGTGAATATAATTAGCTTGAGATCATTTTCCAACCAAGTAAAAAGAACAAAATTCCAGCTTCACCTCCATCTTCATATATTGAAGCTCAAAGTGAGTAACTCTGTCACTATCTTGTTGATTCGGGTTTTGATTCTTGGTTTTATGTTGGATTTGATTATGGATCATGTAATCTTGGTATAAATAAGAATTATTTTGATGTTTTAATTGTTAATTAAACTTAAAAGCATCCAAGAGTTGAGGTTGTTCGTGATCATGCAAGCTTAAGTTTGAAGTGATGGATTGGTATTGTTTTGGATATGATTTTGTAAATTTTAGTCTTATTGATCATTATGATGATGTTTTTTCTGATTTGGAATGATTTCAAGTGAGGAGTTCTGTGAAAAAAAGAAGAGAAAGCAAAAATAGTGTGGCTGTGAACTGATAGAAAATAGGGGACACTTTGCCAATAAATTGGTAATGATTGGCCTAGCTAAAAGTTATGATTTTTGGGGTTAGATATAAATGAGTTAGCTTTCAAATTCCTTTTGAATTGCCTTAATCCGAGTTCTAAGGACAAAGTTATGGTCGTTTTATGAGTATAGCGTAGGTCATACCAAAACCGGCACACTTATGTTCTAGCCCCATTTTGGGAACCCTATGGCGGGAAACATGCTTGGTGTTCAAAATGAAAGTTTTTGAAATTTTGTAATCTTTCCATATTGGGGTTTTGGGTCTCCATTCGAGGTCAAGGGTGAAAGTTGTGAATTTTTGAATTGAACTAACCTGCTTTGGTGTAAATTGGGTTGTTATTGCAATTTCTGTGCCGCGTATAGTTAGAGGAAAATTCTAAAAATTTTACTGTAGATTGTCCATATTATTTTAGAAGTTTCTATAAGATTTCTTGAATTTTGGTTGAGTATTTTAAGTTTGGTGATTTTTGGAAGCATTTTGAGTAATTGTATAAAGAGCAATAATAAAGATTGAGTGAGATTGATCATGCACTCATGTTGTGTATTTTGGGCCATGTAAGGTTATTTAAGAGGGAAATGAATATTCTTGAACTTTCATGGAACTTTTAGCTTGATTAATGAGAGAGAAGAAAACAAATATACATTTTGGGAGTTTGTTTATGAGTTTCGAATCAATTATGGATTTTACCAAGAAAATACCAAGTTCAGTGAGCTTAATAGCTTCTATTGAGTTCAATGACTCATTTGGGGTGGAATTCTTTATCTAATGGATTCATGAATGAAATATGAGAAGTGAGGAGAGTTGTGACTTAGAAACCATATTTATCAGACAATTTGTTGCAATTTATACTATTTTGAACCAGGATATATTTCTCTTTGCCTCAAGCATTTATTACTTACTCAATTTAAAATGTATCAAATGTATTTATCAAGCCAATCTAGTGTATTCACAGTTATGTTGAACCAAACTACACATCGGCGAGCCTTAAATCTGCACCAGCAACCTATCTCAGAAAAGGCCACAACCACTCTCTCATTTGTCACCATCAAGGCCTTTTCCTTTGTAATTTCATTTTTCTCATTGTGGCCTATTTTACTTTTATTTACTTCATATCAGGTTTAATTACTTTTATTAATTCATTTTTGAGGTTATATTGAAATACCCCAGTTATGTATGCCATTTAATTACTCAATTTCTATTACACATACTTTTACTTACTCAATTGTGTGAGTAAGAATCATTTGCTGACCACACATACCCATAATGATATTTATAAAATAGAGCTGAGGCCTTGTTATCGATTCTTGTTATGCATAATTGTTATTAAGTTGGAACATATTTATCAAGTCAGATGACATTTTGTTTAAAGACTCAAGGTACGTCCATTGCCTGCATCTTCAGGAACCAGAATATGTTTATCAAGTTGCAACTCTTAATGAGTTTATCAATGAATCAGTTTATACAGTGATTTTTCATTTAACTTGTGACGCCATCAGTTATCATCTACAAGGCATCAGCCCATCATTTACCCGTGCGGCTTCAGGCCAACTCTTGACCGGATTGGCAGGTGTACACCTATGTATAGATCATATTATTGCAAGGGGTTAACATCCAAATAATAATGAGCAATTCAGTTTCATATTACTTTCGTCTTCATTGTTATTGCGAACTAAATGAAGTGCAAAGGTGGGTACCCATCAACAGTGTTTCTACGCCCATTTTACAATGCAGGAATGCATGTACTGAGTTTTTAGTTCACATTTTCAAATTGTTTTCATGTTTTCCATTTTAGGTGATGAAGTATCACATGTTTCTCCATTTAGCAAGCCCTTTTTGAAGTTGTCAAATGCTCAAAATGGATTCAGCATAGCATGAACATTGGGATCAACCTCAGGGTCAAGTTGGGTCTATATTTAATATACTTGTATAGTGTGGAGCACGAGTTAGCACATGGTATGATTAAGTTGATTGTATTGAAGTTGAACTATTATGGACTTTGGTCTTGGAGTGTTTTAGTTTAATAGATATTGTAATTTTGAACATGAGTTGCAAGATTAAATGGTTTTAGTAAGCCTTGTCATTATCAGGATGGTGGTAACACCTTCTATCATTAAGTCTTACACTACAACTTTTCATAAATTATGTCATTAGCATTTTGGGGGCAGTACAACATCCTTCAAGATCAAAGTGAGTAACGCTGACTTTTTTCTTTGTACTTTGGTTTTGATTCTTATTTTGCTATTTATGGTTGTTGATCATGATGTTTTTCTAAGAACTAAGAGTTATTTTGGTGTTGATCATGGTGGAGTTGAGATTGGATCATGCTAGGGTTAGGGTTAATCCTTAATCATGTAAGCTTAATGTTAAAGTGTTAGATTTTGATTGATTTATCTTTGATTTGATCCTAACCTATTTGTGTGTGTGATGATGTTTTTGGTGATTTAAAATTAGTTAGAGTGAGTCCAAGTTGGCCATAAACTGGGGTTCAGCATATAATGTATGGTTTGGATTAAATTAGCAAATAAGCTTGCTTTGTATGTGTATTTGATTGAAAAATGATCTTTATTGGATACTATTATAAAGTGAAATTAAGTGTGTGGTTTTGTATGATGTTGGAATGGATCAAAGCTTATTTACAAGCTCTTATGGAATGATTTAAGCGGAGGATTTGTGTGCAAAGAGGGGGAAAATCTAAAAAAGTGGGGGCTGAAAATTTCAAGAAAATAGGGCGGACTTCGAGATTAAATTGATAATGATAGGCCTATTGGAAAATTATCATTTTTTTGTGGCTAGATAGATCAATGTGTTAGATTTTAAATTCATTTTGAATCCCTTAATCAAAAGTCTGCAGAAAAAGTTATGGTCGTTTTATCAAAACTGTGCAGAATGGACCAAAACTAACATACTTATATTCTAGCCTCATTTTGGGAATCTTATTGTGGGAATCAATCTTGGTGTTCTAAATGAAACTTTTTTTGGAATTCCTATATTGGGGTTTTGAGTCTCAATCAAAGATTAGATGACTAAGTTACGAGTCATTCTTTCTATGCCCCTGTCATGCTCTTTCTTTTCTTTTACTAAATTACTAACTATGATAATAAAAATAATGGCATTTTGAGTAGAATTAGGGCCTACTCTATCATTTCTTCCACTTTTGTACATAATATCATTCAGTGAGCTCACATTATAAAATTCCAGGTACGTTCATTGCCTGTATCTTTAGAAATCAACACATATTTATCAAAATTTATAATGTTTGGGTAAATACATTAATGAATTAATTTATTCAGTAATTTGCCACATAATTAATGACCCCATCAGTTATCAATTACAGGGCATTACCCTTCAGTTACCCGCGTGGCTTCAGGGTAGGTTCCCGATCGGCTCGATAGGTGTACACCTATCTTCAGATCGGAACAGTTACAAGGGGTTCACTATCAAATAATAATTGACAATACAGTTTCATATTTATCTCATTCCCTGTTTTTAATTAAAAATGAATTGCAATGGGGGCCGAACCAGTTTTTCCATGAACATTTAATAATACAGGAATGCATGTACTGAGCTTCGGCTAACAGTTCGAAATGTTTTCATGTGTTTATTTTAGGAAAGTGTTTAGTGAATTGCCTTCAAGCAGGCAGGATGGCTGAAGATGATAAGTGAGCCAAGAAGTCTATATAGAATGGTGGTGTATTAGTGTTGAGATGTTTATAATGCCGTATTGTGATATATTTTGGTGTTGAAGCTGTATAGTTTATCAGAATTCTACATTTTGGTGCAATCCTTAGGATGGTTGAATGATTTTGATGTTAGAACAGTTTCTATATTTACCTAAATGGTCTGATGGGTTGTGATGGTGTGAATGCCATTTGATGGTAAACATTGATTATCATTGCAAAATTTATTATGTACAAGCAAAGTCTTGTCCCTTTTTAATGGGGATAACGCCCTGATCATTTGGAATATTACTTCTAATTGGCAACACTAACGAAGGGAACGCAAACAGTGAACTATATACATTTAGGGGTGTTGTAGTCAAGGAGTAGCTAACTTGACCCCCATTAACCGCGAGATTGAGGCTGCTGCTTAAAGATGCCAAGGTAGAGCAAGGAGACAAAGGAAGAAAAGATGGGAAATGAGGGATACAGAGGAAGGAAACACAGAAGCTCATAGTGCTAACACTACCCCCCTTCTGGACTTTGCGTTGCCGAACCCCAACCCCATTCCATCAAGCATCGTAATACCTGTAGTGGAGACCAACAACTTCTAGTTCAATTTAATATTCATCATCTTATTCCAATATCAATTTGGTGGTTCACCCGTGGAGAACCCTAATAATCAAAATGCTTTATTCTTGGATAAATATGACACTACCAAGATGATTGGCGTATCGGACGATGATTTTTAATTTGCGCCTCTTCCCCTTTTCATTAAAAGACAAGGCTAAGTCATGAAGCTGAATCTCTTTGCAAAGCTTGGGAGCATTTCAAGGAACTTCAATGTGAATGTCCCCACCATGGTATACCTGATTGGTTGCTTGTGCAAACTTTACATAATGGCCTTCACTAGTCCTTGGAGCTCTCCATCAATGTGGCCACCGACGTCGCACTTATGGGGAAGCCAATTAATGAAGCCAAGCAATTATTGGAGAAAATGTCTTCTAAGAACTATCATCAGTATGGTGAATGT
>NCQV01064957.1:35444-51388 GCA_002740545.1 Lophocereus schottii
TCACATGTGCGGTTTTGTGCTTACCTTGCACATTTTACCATTGACTTTTGGTGTTAGTTGATGAAATTTTGATTTGGGGTCATTGTACTTGGTTGATTGATGCCTAACTTTGTCACCAAAATGGAAAAAAAAAAAACAAGAAAAATAAGTGTAAAAGTGGGCTCGACGCTAGTGCCTCTATTTTGTTTGAATAAGTCCTTTGCATATCCAAGTAAAACCCCTAATTAGGGAAGAAGCCCAAGTGTGTACTAAGTAGTTTTTCTTGCAGTGGAAGGCCTAATAAGCCAAGAACTACGCACCTGGGCAAAGGAGCATAAGAAGAAAAGCCCAAAAAAAGAGCAAAAGTGAGACCTAATAAAGTCCATTAGATACGTGAAAATGACCTTTTGGGCTAATTTTAGCCTAGCATTAAGAGTCAATATAATTTGCAAAGAGCACCAAGGTGTACAAATCGCGTTGTTGTGTTGCATTTGGTGAAAAATGGGAGTCAGGATGCATTTATAGCCTATGTGTGCCCTGATTGTATGTTTTGCTTGTAGATGGCTTAGAAGCTATGTTGTTAGGGTAGTAGAATTGATCAGGATGTGCACATATTTTCCCCTATGCCTTGTATATATGCTTTGCTATTGAAAAAATCTAAAAAATATTTCAAAGATTTTGTTGGTATATCTTTTGCAAACTCTCATGAGACCTCACTTGTCCACATGGGGGAACTAATGGGTTTAAAGGCCTTGTTGCACAAGCTAAATACATATGTGATTCCTACAAAAGCAAGTAAGGTTCCTAGGTTAGCGTTTCTTTTGTTTTACTCGAGGATGAGCAAAGGATAGGTCTGGAGGTATTTATTCGGTCCATATATTACGTCATTTATACCCTTATTCATCTATTTTTTTGGTTCGCACAATAATATAATCTTTAGGAATTTTGCTTGTTTTGTTTACTTTTGTAGATAATAATTTCAGTTGAGCAAATACCACAAAAAACAAGCAAAGATGGAACAAGAAAAGCAAGAAGACCACAAAGTAAGATGTGATGACATGTAGCGATGGCGAGTACCACGCCACCCGTGAACACCCTACATGTGGCAGGGGTTGCCAACAATCAGTGGGCTGGCTATATGGTGCCACCAGTCACTGCCTTGTGCTTTTCCGCCCCTTTCTTCCAGCTTAACTTTTATTTAAAGGGACCTTTTGGGACCTTTTGGGGGGATTTTTGGAGACTTTTCAGAGAGGTTTTAGCGTAGGTTTAACCACTAAAAACCCCACTAGGGGCTAATAAACTAGGTAAATTAAGATTTATTTTGGGTGGTTTTGGATTCAAGCTTGTAGATTTTCAAGTCCACTCAAGAAATCATGACTAAGTTTTCTTCTCACTTTCTCTTTCAGTTTAATATTTTGTTCTTGTTTCTGCTATTTGTGCATGTTAGTTTAGATTATGTTTAGTTTGCTTGCTTAGTTTTTATTGTCATTTTGTGTTTAGTAGTTGCTTTAATCCAAGTTAAATTAGGTTTATTTCTCTATTTCATGCTTGATTAGTTTAGTTGTTAGCTTAGTTTATTTTGGGTTTAATTATATAATAACCCAACCGTAACCCATATTTATTTATTTAAATCATATTTATTTATTTAATTAATCATAATTATTCATTTAATTAATCTTGTTTATTGATTTAATCACTTATGGTTATTTGTTTAACTAAATCATGTTTATTAATTCAATTACACTCAATTTATATATTTATCGAATTGCCTTATGTCCTTTAAATTTTTTCCTTTCATTTATCATATTTAATTATCCTAATTGGAGGATATTTTATTTGGGTTCCATTTTACAATTCAAGTTTCATTGATTGTTAATTCAAGTTTTGTTGATTGATTAAATTTCAGGTGAATTGATAGTAGGCCTCGATAACTATGATTAAGCGTTAAAGTTTTTTCCATAACGTCATAAAATTTTAACTTTTAGCTGCGCAAAAACTTGGGCCTGAATTTATTTATTTTGGCCCAATTCATTGGGCCCAAAATGTGGCCCAATTCCATTCGGTTCAAATTGTGGCCTGAAAATTTTAGCGTAATTAAATTAAGTTAATTGCTATCATTTGTCCCTAATTTTAATTAGCAAAAAGATATTTTGGAGGCTTAAAAAATCAGCCAAGCAATTTTCCATTGATTCTTAACCAAGTAAAACACTCGCACACACATTACTGTGCTCTCTTTTCTCTCCCTACCTCACTCTCCCTGCAGGAAATAGGGGCAGTAGCTGCTGCCCCTTGTGCCGCCATTTTTGGTGGTTTCCGGCCATTTTTCAGCCACCTCCCGACTGCCCCGACTTTCCCTTACTGCTAGCTATCATTTCCAGCCACCAAAATCACTCAAAATAGCCCCCTCCTCCCTCTAATTCAATCCTAAAATAAGGTATACCCAAAACCTTAACTTATTCTATGTTGAGTTTTTGGTGTTGTTTTAATTATGATTATTGTTTATATGATCATTCATAGTTATTATACAATTTTTATTAAGCTTGGACATGTTTGATATTATGGGTACTTGATCAAGAACATAATCAAGTGACTTGAAATTAAGCAAGTATAAGTTTGAGCTTGTTTTACTTGCTTCTTGTGATCTTTGATACAAAAGGTAGATTTAATGTTGCGAATGATGTATTTTGGTTTTATGATTGCTTTAGTTATGATTGGTGCTCTTGAGATGAAAGTAGATGTTATCATGCAAATTCTATTAACTTTGGGGATGTTGATCATGGTGGAGTTGAGCTTGAAGCATATTA
The DNA here is from genome assembly GCA_002740545.1 of Lophocereus schottii. NCBI lineage: Eukaryota > Viridiplantae > Streptophyta > Magnoliopsida > Caryophyllales > Cactaceae > Lophocereus > Lophocereus schottii. The sequence continues at coordinate 38,228 of NCQV01064957.1, forward strand.
GGGCTAGAGTTTGTCATGATCAAGTTAGCTCAAGTCAAGTGATGGATTTGTATTGTTTTGTATATGATTTTGCAATCTTTAGTCTTATTGATGATTATGATGATATTTTTGGTGATTTGGAATGATTTCGAGTGAAGATTTATGTGAAAAAAGAAGAAAAAGCAAAAACAGTGAGGGCTGGAAATGGTAGAAAATAAGGCTGGTTTTGAGATTAAATTGGTAATTATTTGGCCATTAACAAGTTATGACTTTCAGTGGGTAGATAGATCAATGTGTTATCTTTCAAATGCCTTTTGAATTGTCTTATTAAAATTTTTGTCCAAAAAGGTATGGCTGTTTCGCTAGAATGGTGCAGGTTCGATCAAAACTGACACACTTGTTTTATAACCCCATTTTGGGAACCCTATTGTGATAATCATGTTTTATATTGTAAATGAAAATTTTTCAGGACTTCTTAACATTTCGATATTAGGGTGCTAGGTCTCCATTTGAGGTCAACGGTGAATGTTATCAACTTTTGAATTGAACTAACCTGCTTTGGAGCAAATTGGGCTGGTATTGTAATTTCTGTGCAGCATATACTGGAGGAAAATTCTAAAAATTTTACTGCAGATTTTCCACATTATTTTCAAATTTGCTATATGATTTCATGAATTTTGGTTGAGTGGTTTGAGTTTGGTAATTTTTGAAAGCATTTTGAGTAATTTTGTAAAGTGCAATAATAAAGATCGAGTGATATTGATCATGCACTCATTTTGTATGTTTTGGGTCAGGTAAGGTCTTTTAAGGGGGAAAACAAATGTTTATGGGGTTTAATAGGACATTTAGCTTGATTCCGGAGAGAAAGGAAGACAAGTATGTATTGTGGGAGTATATTTATAAGTTATGGACTTTACAAAGAAAAATATCAAGTTTAATGAGTTTAATAGCTTTTATGGTTTTCAATGACTTATTTGCAGTGGAAAACTATGTTCATTGGGCTTATAATGAAATATGAGAAATGAGGGAGCAACGATTCAGAAAACAGTATTTATCGGATCAAGTTAGTGTTATATCTGCCATTTTGAACCAAGATATATCTCTCTTGGCCTCAAACCTTTGTTATTTACTCAATTCAGAATGTATCAAATATATTTATCAAGCCAATCTAGTACAGTCGCTGTTATCTTAAACTAGGTGATACCTTAGCAAGCCTTAAACGCGTATCAGTAACCTATCTCAGAAAAGGCCAAAACCATTCTTCCACTTGTCACCATAAAGGCCTTTTCCCTTTTAATCTCATCTATCTTATTGTGGTTTATTTCACTTTCATTTAAGTTTGCATTAGATTAATTATTTTCAATTGTCTAGTTTTGGGTTTATCTTAGCATAACCTATATTACAAGTTATATGAGTTACTTACTAAATTTCTATCAAAATTACAAGTTATGTGAGTATCATTTACTGACTACACATATCTACAATAGCATTTATGAAATAGAGTCGAGGCCTAGTTATGGCTCCCTATTATGCATAAGTGTTACCAAATAATAACATATTATCAATTCAGATGACATTTTTTAGAAACTCAAGGTACGTCTATTGCCTGTATCTTCAAAAAATAGAACATATTCATCAAGTTACAACTCTTAATGAGTTTATCAATGAACTAGTTTATACAGTGATTTGCCATTTAAGTTGTGACCCCGTCAGTTATCATCTATAGGCCGTCAGCCCATCATTTACCCGCACGGTTTCAGGCCAACTCTTGATTGGATTGGCAGGTGTACACCTATGTATAGATCATATCATTGCAAGGGGTTCACATCTAGATAACAATGAGCAATTCAGTTTCATATTACTTTTATTTTCATTGTTATTGCGAACTAAATGAATTGCAAAGGCGCGTACCCATCAATAGTGTTTCTACGCTCACTTTACAATGCAGGAATGCTTATACTGAGTTTTAGCTCACATTTTTGAATTGTTTTTATGTTTTTCATTTTAGGTGATGAAGTATCACATGTTTCTCCATTTAGCAAGCCCTCTTAGAAGTCATCAGATTGCTCACAGTGGATTCAGCCTAGTATGAATGTTGGGATCGACCTCAGGGTCAAGTTAGGTCTATATTCACTATACTTGTGTACTGTGGAGTGCGAGTTAGGACATCATATGATTAAGTCGATTGTATTGAAGTTAAACTATTATGGACTTTGGTCATGGAGTGTTTTAGTTTAATAGATATTGTGACTTGAATATGTTGTAAGATTAAATATTTTCAATGAGCCTTGTCCTTATCAGGACAGCGGTAGCACCTTCTATCATTAAGTCTTCTGCTGCAGTTTTCCGTAAATCATGTCATTAGCATTTTGGGGGCATTACAAATTGTGTTTTTATGATGATTAGTAGCTAGTTTTTGTTGTTTGGATTGTGATTAGCCTCTTGATGTCTAATTAATCTTGGATTAGGCCTAACCATATCTAGTTTATGCTTCCAAATTAGCTCTCATGCCTGCCAAGTATTCAATGAAATGCTTGAGAGAGCTTGTATCTATGATTTTAGGTAATTAACTTATGTCGAGAGGGGAGGTCAATTAGCTAGTGTGGGAGAGAGAATAGCTAGGGTTTGGACATAAAAATAGTCTTGATCCTAGCTAAATCCGAGGGTTGCCAACCTTGTGGTCTGATGAGCCTAATCCTATTAAAATAGGTGGTTATACTAATAAGACTAGCCCATCCATGACCCTTAAGAGAGGGCTTGTATGGCCTTTGATGGTGCAATCAGCCATCTCGAGCTGTCAGCATAGGTTAGGTAGGTTAGGGCTTATCTTGATCATTTGGTCCATCGATCGATCAAATCACAATCCTAAGCCTTTCCTTTGTATTTATCATCTTCAATTAGCTTATCTTTCTTTCCTTTTTCACTTAGCCTAGCTTGAAGCACTCGAGTTATCCTTGGCACTTGAAACCTAACTCCCAGTGGACGACACTTCGAGTACTTAGTGATAAACCTTGCACTTGCGGTTATAAATATTAAAACTTCAATTCTTCTTATTAATTAGTGGCTACATTGAAAGATAAGTCATTTATTATAGAGGCTAGGAGTAGAATGGTGGATTGTAGGTATGATAATAGCCTGAAATTTGCTAGACTGGAGGGTACTCACCTTAGGCTGAATCATCTAGCCCTAATGGAATTAGGAGGATTGGGTGATTAGGGATTACCCATTCCCTGTGAGAGGGGGCTTGAGTGCTTTTTAAAGAGTAACAATTCCCTCCTACATTGTGTGTTACCATTAGAAAATTGGAGGTATTCTTCCGCCATGTTAAAATTAAAAAATGGCATAATATTTACTTTTGTCCTAATCCAAGTCCTTCTTGCTTGATTTCTAATATGTTTAGTGGCTATTGTAATCAGTTACAATTCTTTGTTCCAATATTGCATTTGCCTAGATTAAATTTCTTTACTAATTCGGTACTATTAGAGCTAATTCCCTAAGGACGACCCTTAAGTACTACAACAATAGTCGTATACTTGTAGCTAATTTTTGACATTACAAATCTCGTGAACTTTTCTTGTATAGAACCTTTTCATGCTCAAGCATGGATTGTTATTGCTTATTTGTGAGATGTATGATTGAGTAGCCATGTAAACGTTTCTTGTCTGAGGATAGAACCTCTATAGCCTTACCTTATTGGCGTTGAACTTTAAAATGGATCCCCTTGTTCTCATCAATTTGATCATAAAGTTGAACCTCCATGGTTTCTTTAAAGGGAGGGGCTAATGAGCTATCTGTTTGAATGGGACTTTTAGGAGAGCATTCATCCATGTCTAAGTTTTCATCTGCCTTAGATTCTTCTTCAAAGATTAAATCATGGTAGAATCTCACATCCATATATGACTTGAGCCATCTCTGAGTTTTGATTCTGTGGTTGCCTTCAATAGCTCTTTCTCTCCTAAGGCATCTAAACTAATCACTACTAGAAATCGGCTCAAATTTTGACCTTTATGTACCGACGCTTATCGTTTGTGTCGATACTCATTTTTCTAAAATTGAGAAATCTCGGCCCTTTTTATGGTCCAAAACTACCGCGTCCATTAAAAGGGTCGAGATAACTAACGTTAGAACCCACGCCCAAATTTTTAAACTCATCCAACCAAAAGCTATATCGTATGTGATGAAAATATTAAATCTTAATCTCAAAAATTAATTAACCTTTCCTACACTATCCCGCTCATTCGCCCATAACCCACGCACTGATGCACATAACCCATCTCTCCCACATCATGCATTCGCCTAACCCAGAACCTTAATTTTGGAGCAAATTCGCCCAGAATCCGAACTCCCTATCTCTCCTGGAACTCGATTTCTCTTTTTTGGCTGGTAAATCGCTTAACTTCAACTCGTGCCTGTGCATTTCTTGAGGTATGTGGGTTTTTTTTAAAAAAAAAAAATTTGGCTTTCTAGAACGGATTTTAGCTTTTTACAATGGGTAATTCCTCGAACTTTAACTCATGGATTTGAATTTGTTGAGGTTTTGGTTGGTTGTTAAAATTTTTGGGTTTCTGGGAGGGTTCAAAGCAGATTTTGTTGATTTATTCATCTGTTCACTGGGGTCATGGCCTGTATATTTGGTGAAATTGAAGCCTAGTAGGAGCAAGAGACTAGAGCAACGAGATAAATAGATACCAAAACTAGTAGAGACTGACGCAAGGTGCGTGTTTTCTATCAATCTTTCTTAAACTTTAGGAAACTGCTGAACAGTTTACAATATTTGAAGTCTAAGTTAATAGAGCCATTATCTTGAATGGGAATTATGATTCTTTTATCATTCAGTTATGTGAAGGAGCTAATGATCAGAATATTATCAGGAAGCTAAATTCTTGATAGAGCTAAAATTTTAGTCCTAATTTGAATGCGGTATCGTGTTTTGTATTGACTGAAGTGCTCTGTTCTTGATCTTTGACCATATTTGCATCCTCCTGCCTGGTTTTCCTACCCACTCACATCTCAGCAGTTCGATTCCATTTATCAAAAGTACAAATTTCTTCGAATACTTATTGCTTGCTGCTGTACTTTATGTTGCCTTCTCTGAGTTGTCTCTGTTGAAGGCTGGCATTCCATTGTCTGCAGAGTATAAAATTTGTCCCAATCTCCTATTTCTTTTATTTGTTCTTTAGGACTCATAACATTACATTTTACATGTGTGGTTTTCATCTATTGCCTAAGACTTTCAATCCTGCCCCTTGATATTGAATGCCAACCACGTTCCTTCAAAGCCCTTAATAATGATTTTAATGTAATTGAAATCTACTTCATTTGATTTTGAAAACTAGTTTCTGCCCATGCTTTTGCATGGGATCTTTAGATTAATAATAATACTTATTAAATGGCAAGAATTTTAGTTTATTACATAGTATTAAGATTCAATTTTACTTATAAGTTACTCCTTATTTGTGACCATCTTAGAAGGATAAAAAGGTTATTAAATAACACCCACAAAAGTAAGTATTCTTGTAATATTTATAATTCCTTAGTTTCTTATAATACATATTTCTAAATCCACAATTTACATTTTTCAATATTGTGTAAGCTTATAATGCTAGAATAATATGTGTGCCCTACCGATGTATTCAACCTTTAATTTAGTAGTAGATTATTATAAGAGCAACGTGATGTTAATCCACAACCTATCATTTTGAATTGTAAGAGCAAGTGTCATTTCTAATTTTGTAAGGAAAGGGTCATCCACACTAGCGTCCCTATGTTTTCTATATTTGTGCCGAATGTCTATAATGTATAACAGGTCGTATCTGTATAACTTTTAATAGCCTTATCTTTTTCTTCCATTGCTTTTATGTAATATAATTATTAGAATGAATGCTTATCACTTTATATTTTATTTTGTTTCGCTTCATGCTTAAAGCCACTCTTATTCTCCTTGATCTCATCATTCAAGGTTGATTACTAGAGGTGTATAACAATTTAGCATGGCCTTGTTATTGTACCTAAATGAAATGATGTGCTTTTAGCCTTGGGCTCTATACTTTACTCGCACTTTAAAGTAGATTAGCTTTAGATTGTCCTTTAATTTCATGGACTTATAATTAAAGATTTAACCACGAGCAACCTTGAAAGGTGTTTCTCTGGTAGGACTTGTCGCAATGATGCGGGCTAATGATAAGAGCTCCGATAGCTCTTCTCCTTGTTGGACCATTGCTTGATCTAATAGATTCTTAAAAGATACAAGTATGATCTTATTGATAATTCTAACTTGTCCATTATACTGAGGATTGAACTTGGCTTCCACATGCAATGCTTCTAGTATTTGTTAAGTGAATTCTGTTCAAACTATTTTTTGTTATCCATTACTATAGGTTTGGGGGGTGACGATGTTCTTTTTACACATATAAGCTTTTGGACATGTGATATCATAATGATAGCTGATAGTTCTACTTTTATTCATTTGGTGTTGTAGTCTATCACTGCTATAAAGATTTTTCTCTGTCTTGTTGCCACAAGGAAAAGGCCTAACAAATCTATTACCCATTGAGAAAATAACAAGGGACTACAAATTCTAATTAGCTCGTTGGCTGGTTAGTGGACAAGAGCATGCCACCCACATTTGTCACTTCATGTGGCATATTGTTTGGTAACTTATAGTATGATCAGCCTGTAACACCTCTATAAAAGCCTTTATACTGAGGTTCAAGCACCTATATGACTCTTATATATTCCTTTATGGCTCTCCCTCAATATGTAATTGATATCAGTAGGTCCCAAAACTTCACTAGTGGTCGGATTGAGGATTTTTTGCATAACTTCCAATCATATAGGCAATACAATGTAGACTTTCATTTAATGGGTTTAGGTTCCTTGTTATCTAGTGTTAAATTCGCTTTAACTTTGTAGGAGATTTTTGGTAACACCTAAGATGCCTTTTCATTGTCCTGTACATCAACGCTTATTATATTCTCTTTGTCAATGCCTCTCCGAAGTAAAGTTTCCACTAGGACTAATCGACTAACGTTGTTGAGGCTTATGCTCATGAGTTTGGATAACTGATATCGACTAACACCTTAATATAGTGTGCTAACAATTGCAGTTTTTGAATGTTTGATATTATCCATCTTCTTAGTTATATTCACTCATGCTTATCATTAGTTTTAATCGCAATTAGGGCATTGTGAGGTTTATTATCTTTTGGATTGGGTTGACAAGTACTTTAGAACAAAGCTCCTCTTCAAGCCTTAGGTAATAATTTATGTAATATTTTCTTAATTTTGATTGATATGTGATTTGTTTAGTGCTTCCTAAGACTTTGTGGCTCAATCTATTTTTCTTATGACTATTTGATGGTAGGATAGTAGTAGACATTGGGTAGCTCTTCTCTTTTAATGGAGTATATAGGTGTGTTTAGGTGTTGTTAAATGTTGTAGTATATTAAATAATGATTAGGAAAGGGTTGTTGATTTGTTTCATATTGTTATGTCACTTATGCCCAAAATCAATCTAAGGTATATGATAACGATAATAAATCTATTGGCTCAGGGTGTAATATATGTAATTTGCTTATTGTTTGAAATATATTGCTAATGTGGCTTACATTATTATGTCCTGTATGAGTGTAGATTATTATGTAATAGGTAGAAAGTGTTGCTTATTAATCTGATAGCTTTGCTTTCATCGCTCTGTGTGAGATCACATCTAAAAGAAAATTCTCTCATTCTTGTAAGTCACTCAGTTGTCACAACTCACTAATTAATAACAGTAAAAAATCCAAGATTCAAAAATTAGATGAAATACATATCTTTATCACAGCAAGCACGCCATTAGGGCTTGTTTGCTACTGTTGATTATGATGATGATTTGGGTTTTACCTTTGCTTTCTTTTTAAAGATCACAATTAAGTGGGTCTCTCATTCTCTTTTAATGGGGTCTTTGATTAGATTAATAGGCAGGGATGCAATATATAAAAAGATGAACAAGGGAGCAAAGCCCATTGAGTCTTTTAATTAGAAAAGCAGAGAATAGCCTCAAAATAGGAAACAAAATTAAAGGAGGGGGGAATTTATTATTATTAGTAGTAGTATAGTCATTGTTATTATTTACATATAACTTGAAATAGTATTAATTTATTATCAGAAAGTGAAGTGTGTAAGATATTGTACTAAATTAGTTTATGTTTATAGAAATGGACTCAAGTTGGATTGAATTGCCAAATGATCATCCTCATTATCTTGATGGTGCTGTCAAGTTTATTAAGCTTGTTGCAGAAGGAAGAACTCGATGTGCATGTAAGAGATGCAAAGTAGATAAAATTTTTACGTTGAAGATGAGAAACAAAAAGGATGGTTGCATGTTATTAAAACCAAGGCCAGAGACATATTTAATTTAGGGGATGATGTGTCGTAGGCTTTTAGTCTTTAGTATATGCCCATTGTGTTTCAATCATTGGTTTAGAATGGATTGTTACAATATTATTTCTTTGATACTTTCTTGCTAGATTACGTATCTGTCTTTTGTTTTTCCCATGTTCAACACAAGTGTAGTTATCAACTTATTCTGTATATTGCATCTAATCAAAGTTAATATGTCTTTGTAACTCTTATTATTTGATATTAAGTATAGATTGAAGTGTAAAATATAAGTTATGGGAGCAAGAGAACACTTAAAGCATTAGGTACCAGATCATCTGGAACAGCGCAACCACTTATTTATCCCATCTACACAACCTACTTCATCACTGAGAGCATCAGATTCAGTGGTGCCGTAGCAACTTGGTCATCCCAGCTCTAGTATTGCAAGAGCTCAACCAGCAATGCGACTTGATTTGAAGGCACCTACACAACCTTCTCCCTCCATGACAGCAACAGAACCATTGGTGCAGAAACCACCTACCCACACAGACCTATCACATCTCTAGCTTCAGAGCAAGCATCCAAGCAGCCATCTATTAAGCATGCAGAACCGACTGCGGCATCAGTACCAATAATCGAGCAGCCACATGTTTGATGCCCTACTTCTAGTGGAGCCCCACAGCCACCCGTACAGCCCCTTCACCCCCTACTGCATCTATTGAAGCTGTGAATGGAGCATCACTTGAGGCCTCTCAACGATCTAGATAGATACTTCCCGCACGTGCTACATCTGCTGGAGCTTCAAAACAAATTATGCAACAACAACTAATTTGGCGAACAAGATCTACTGTAGCTTCAAAACCAATTGCGCAACATGTTCGGCCTACCCCTTCAAGTGGAGCATTGCAAATGGTTTTGCAATCATCTGTCGAGCCATATGTTCAGTATGCATTAATTGAAGCATCACGACGATGTAGGCAATTACCTTCCCCACCTGGTACATCCACTACAGATTCAAAACAAATACTGTAGTAGCTGACTAGATCTATTGAAATGGAAAAACCAATTGTGTAGCAACTTGTTCAGCCTACTCCTTCAAATGGTGCATAGGGTACGTTTGGTCTCCTTCGCTAAGCATTGTCTTTGTTTACTCCAAATTCCACTTGGGTTTTGACTGATTTTAAACTTTCAGTTCAAGATAGTATTTGCTTTGGAGGTTTTGACTAATTTAGTTTTACGTCAGTTTAATATTCTGCTCTGTGTCATTGTCGTATGTCTGTATTTTTTTTTATTGCAATTTTTTGTTTTTGTTTAATTTAACATTTCTTTTGTGATGGCTTTTAGCATCTCAGACATTTTTCCAGCCACAGCACTCTGCCTCCATTGGTCCATTACGACCCAAACAAGTGCTTACTTCCCCTACTGCAGCAGTAGTATAGCCCTTGGTTGCCCCATCTACTGTACGATTTGGACCTTTTTAGCCATGATCTGCCACTACTAATGAATCACATCGACCTTGTCAGCCCCCTCATGCTTTTGGAACATCACAAGTACACACATCAACTAGGTCAGTACCATCAGATAGCAATCGCACTCACCTGCTATTAAAGTTCTTAGAGGTGCAACACAATAAGAATTGCATCAAAAACCAGCTAGCCAAGAAAGCAAAGAATCTTCCTTAAATGGCAATAATAAAGACTTAGTGAGGAGTTCTCAAAGTAAGTCTGTTGATATAGGAAACGGTGTTGATGGAGGGAAGAAAAATAAGTTCACTACCTCCAAGACTACCATATCTGCTCGATTGTTATAGAAAGATAACACACAGTTTGATGCAAAAGAAGCGGTCTTGACCATTGGTAATTAAGGTTCACTTATATTTTTGGCATGTTATATTTAAAGATTTATCGCATTGGTTTTTGGCCTGCATGTCTTCCAAATGGTATTGTTTTTAATAGATGATTAGGGAAAGAGAGGTGATAAATGGATCAATTCTACCTTAAGATGTTATGAATTACAAAAAAGGGGTGCGATTTTATGTAGCATTTAACAGCTACAACCAACCCATTAGGAAGGGAGGTTACATTTTTAATGAGATTTCTCGACTACATTGCAAGGGTAGAGAGATTATGTCCTATCGGGACAATTAGCTGACATAAGTTGAACAAAACATATGAAGCCGACATAATTGAAATGGTTCCAGTAAGTATTATTTTTTTTCCTACTTTAAACTTCTAGTTATCTAAAATTTAGATTGCTTAAGTTCATGTATTCTGAATTTCTGACTTGTAAATGGCATACAGTCCAAGTTCATATATCCAGTGGATAAGGCCTTTGATAAACGTGTGCTTAACACATGTTGCTAAGCGTTTCAAGCACTATAAGCATGGTTTGAAGAAAGACTACTTCAAACCTGAAGAGAAAACGAAAGAGGACATGTATGATATTGTCCCTGAAGGGCACTCTCCTGATGGGTGGATGCGACTGGTTGACCATTGGTGTTCAACACAACATGAGGTATATATATCTAACGATAATTATGCTTATAGAATTGCTTATACCTTGAACCTCCATATTTGCTTATTCTTTTTCCTTGCATTAATGAGCTATTTTTTTTCTTTAACCTGCACATTTGCCTGCTCCTTTTCCTTGTATTTATGAGCTAATTTTTTCCTTGCATTTGTTAAAATTAATAACAGTAAATCGGTATGACTAAATCCTATTTTGGAAAGATATATTTCTAAAACATCATCTCCTAATGAGGGCATAACATAGTACATTACGTACTGCTTCATCTACTAAGTTAGTGCTTCATTCATTAGTTTCTTTCTAGATAAATATGTTCCATGCAGATTAAAAAAGATTATTGAACAATATGCTTGATGTCCTTAATCAGAATAATCCACGGATCATTACTCGATCGATACTATTAAACAAAAGTTTAAAGAAAACATTGTGTTATTCAAAGGGAAGTCAAATCGGTCAGAGTCGTATTTATGCTTTGTGTTCGTTAATCATAAAAATATTGTTTTGGGAAGAGCGTTTCAAAGTGCGATGGATTTATGTAAGCTCCCCTTAGTATAGGTACTCTTCATCAACTTAAACTTTGTTGAGTTGTTTGAAGAGTAAGCCTATTTGGTCAGATTATATTAGTCCATTTAAACTTTGTTGAGTTGTTTGAAGTGAAACCATAGGGTTATAACCCAACCAAAATTACACATAGTGCTTAAGTTTGTCTACTAAGCAATAAAGCTTTTATAATTAAGATGTCATATATTGAGGATTACACTAAAATACTTGCTTTCCCCTAGTGATTATTTTTTTTTTTTTTTTTTTTTTTTGTCTATAGACTTTGGGTCAAATAGGTAGAGATGCACGAGCTTCACAAACTCATTGTCATACAACTGCTTCTACCAGCTATACAGAAAAGCGAGTTGACTTTGGATGGTTTCTTCTTTTTTTTCCCCTGCAATGTATATCATAACACTACTCCAATTTTGGGCAGCTGTTGCCCAAATGTCAAAATTTCTTCTCATTTTGGCTATGTTAGAAGAGATGAAAAAGCTATATTATTGTATATATTCATGTGGACTTCATCATGAGATTTGTAATTATAGGTTGAAACTCATAGAAGAGAGCCAACACATTTAGAGTTCTCTAAAGAGACAAATAGCAAAGCAGGTGGGGGATTCATAGCTAATACGGCCACTGAAGGGTTTCTGGTATATGTTCTTATTTTGGTACTTGTCATTTTTAGTTTTTTTGTTTTTTTTGTCTACTAATAATATTTATTTTATTTCCTCTTAAATTTTAGTGGAATGAGGCAAGTACAAAAGTTCCAGAGCGACTTCTTAGCTCTTCCCCTTCCAAAACTCAGGTTAAAATTGAAAATGAAGTGTTTGGCAAACTTATGTATGAAGAAGAAAATCCCAATCGACCGATCAATTTGGCTTTAATGTGGACTGAAGTGATGTCTTTAGTGTAAACAGCGTCCTTAGGAAAAGAGGTTACGTTTTCCCTGACAACAATATGGAACTCAAGTGTGTCAAAGAGGAACTAGCATCACAGAAGGCCATGCTCTTACTTATGTTGAAGGCAGTGCATAATGGAAAAATTACAAATGAATTCCTAGATGCTACTGAGACGACCTTACGTATAGCTGGTGATCAGGTTAGTCTTTCACATGCCAATATTCTACATTTGCTTTTTTTTTTTTCATTGGTAGGGGCTGCCTTGGTCAACAACTATTGTTTGAAACTAGATATTTTGGGTGCAAGTGTTTTGGTATATTTTGGTGATGTTGAATGAGGAACTACCATCACAGCATGTCGTGTTACATTCACTTGTGCATGGCTGCCTGGTGGTTGGGCAGTGCAAATGTTTGAGGTTTTGTTATATTTTGGTCATGTTGATTGAGTTTGGTCACTGACCAACCTTTGCTTGTTCTTGTATATGCTATTTTCCAGGCCGATCCTTTGTTTTCTTTCTCAATTAGAACTCTAGTTATTATGGCACAGGGTTTTCACAGGGTCTAGGCTGGCCTTTGATGAATGGAGGCTGCCATTTTTGATTACAGAAGAAGATTGATAGATGTTTTTTTTTCTTTTTTCTTTTTCTTTTTTGAGCTAAATCAACTATTCAAGCAGACAATGGATTTCTGGGGATGAATTTTTGTGGAGGGGTTTGTGATATGTGGAAGCTTTTGAGTGTTGAATGTTGAATGTTGATGTATAAGCAGTGGTCTGGAATACGAGGATGACGAGAGCTTACAGTTGTAGCCTGTGATCTACTTTATCCATTACTCTTCCCCTTCCTTCTCTTTGTT
>NCQV01064963.1:7766-26160 GCA_002740545.1 Lophocereus schottii
ACCTACTAGAATAGTTACTAGTTGGCATATGTGCATAGATTATAGAAAGTTGAATAAAGCCACCCGAAAGGACCAATTTTCCCTCTCTTTCATCGACCAAATGCTTGAAAGGCTCGCAAAGAACTCTTATTTTTGCAACTTAGATGGCTACTCAGGACTCTTTCAAATCCTTATTAACCCTAGTAACCAAGAAAAAACTACCTTTACTTGTCCACATAGTACATTTGCTTATAGGAGAATGCCATGTGAGTTGTGTAATGCCTTCACCACATTTCAACGATGCGTGATGGCTATTTTTTTAATTTTATATAGGACATGATGGTAGTTTTTATGGATGATTTTTTTGTATATGGTACAACTTTTAACCAAAGTTTGAATAATTTATCTAAAGTCCACAAAGGTGTGAAGATATAAATTTGGTCTTGAATCGAAAAAAGTGTCATTTTATGGTACAGGAGAGGGTTGTTTTAGGCCATATTATTTCAAATAAGGGCAATGAAGTTGACAAGGCCAAGGTAGAGGTAATTGAGAAATTACTGCCACCTTTTTCTACAAAGGGTCTAAGAAGTTTTCTTAGACATGTTAGTTTCTACTGATGGTTCATGAAAGATTTTTCAAAAATTTTAGAACCTATCACCCATTTACTTGTCAAAGATGTGCCATTTGAATTTAATGAAGAGTGTTTAAGTGTCTATCACAGGCTAAAGGGGTCTTTGATTCCTGCCCTAATCATGCAGGCCCTGCATTGGGAGTTACTTTTCGAGGTCATGTGCGATGCCAACGACTATACAGTAGGAGGAGTTTTAGGATAGAGAAAGGATAATAAGCCTTTTTCCATCTACTAATGCTCAAATGAATTATGCCACAACTAAGAAAGAGTTCCTAGCTGTTGTGTTCGTCTTAGAGAAATTATGTTCGCATTTGATCAATTCTAAGGTGGTCAATTTTACTGATCATGCCACATTGAAACATCTCTTGAAAAAGTTCAACTCTAAGCCCCGTCTCCATCTCATTCACTGGGTGCTTCTTCTCCTAGATTTTGATTTGGAAATTCGGGAGAAAACAAGTCATAAAAATGCAGTTGTGAACCACTTATCTCGGTTAGGTCCCGAGGCCACTCCAATAGAGGAACTTCCCATAGACGACTCTTTTCTAGATGACCAACTCCTTAGGATATCTCACTAGGCAGTGCTATGGTTTGCTGATTTGGTAAATTTTAAAGTGTGTGCAGTTATGCCAACCAGTTTATCTTAACAAGAACATGAGAGATTCCTTTCTGATGCAAAATATTAAGTGTGGGAAGAGTCTTTGCTCTACAAGCTGTGTGGAGATGGAGTATATAAGAGTTGTTTGCCGGAAGATGACGCTCCTAGTGTCCTCCGCCATTACCATGCCTCAACTTATGGTAGATACTTTGGACCCGACAAGACTATAGTGAAGGTGCTTGAAGTCGATTTCTATTGGCCACTCTCTTTAAAGATGTTAGAACCTTCATTATGGGTTGTGATAGATGCCAACGGTTGGGGAACATTTCCAAGAGACATGAGAGGCCTCAAAGTGGGATTCTTGAGGTAGAAATTTTTGACATTTGGAGAATTGACTTTACGGGAGCATTTCCTTCTTCTCAAAATAATCTTTATATGCTCGTGGTGGTTGATTAGGTTTTCGAGTGGGTAGAAGCTATTGCCTCTCCTACTAATGATTCCAAGGTGGTAATTAAGTTTCTTAAAAGGAACATATTTACAAGGTTTTGGGTTGGTCTCAAAAGCTTGAGTGATAATGGGACTCATTTTTGCAACAAGCCACTTGAGTCCCTATTAAAGAAGTATGGGTTTTTCATAAACTTACTATACGCCCTATCATCCACAAACCAGTGGTCAAGTTAAGTTTTCTAATCGAGAGTTGAAAAGCATTTTGGGAAAAACGATTAATTGGCTCTAAAAGGGCTGGTCCAAAAAGCTTGACAATGCACTTTGGGCTTACCAGACTGCTTGCAAAACACCTATCGGTACTACTCCATACCACTTAGTTTTCAAAAAAGCTTGCCATTTGTCGGTTGAATTAGAACACAAGGCGTATTGGGTAGTTAGAACTCCAAACTTCATCTTAAGGTGGCTTGGTGAGCAGAGGCTTCTTTAGTTGAATGAGTTAGATGAGTTACATCTAGATGCCTATGAAAGCTCGCAAATTTATAAGGAAAGGACCAAGCACTGGCATGACAAGCATACTATGAAGAAAAGATTTGAGGTAGGTGTTTCCATCTTGTTATTCAATTCTAAGCTACGGTTATTTCTGGGCAAGTTGATCTAGGTAGCCGGGCCCACTTAAACTTATAAAAGTCTTCCCTTATTGAGCAGTGGACGTCTGAAGTGAGACAACAGGGTACATTTAAGGTAAATAGGTAGCATCTTAAACCTTATTATATGGGGGAGTTATTGTAGTTCTTACGTGTTTGTGGTTGTACATATGTGTCTTGTAGATGTGTGAAACTTTGCAGTTTTTTAAGGTTATGCATTTAGTTTTTTTTTATAGTTTGCATTTTTAGTTGATCATTTAGTTTTTTAGGTTTCTTTCTTCATTTTAGTTCTGTTTTGACATTTTCTTTAGTCTTTAGTTGCGTATTAGGCTTAACCAAAAAAAAAAACCCCAACCAAAATGTATAAAAGACAATACAGAAAAAGAAATACCCAAAACCCCAAAAAAAATCAGTCTATAAGTCCTTCGACGATGAGTCTTTAGACTAAGTGTCTTTCTTTTACCTATTTTAACCCTTTTTGTTAGGCCCATTTATGAATAAAATTCTTGGTCATGAGTTTTTGAACTGTGCTTTATGTTTTTACTATCAAGTTAGATATGATGGGTTGCTTAATGGTTCTTGGTATGAGTATTTGGCATATGAAATTTAATGAGTTAGATGAGCTCTGTCCTGTGAGATTTTGATCTTGAATAGACTAATTCATCATTTTAGTCTCATATATCCTTTCATGTGTGACTTTTCCTACATTTCAAGTTTCTAGAACTTGCTTTGTCTCTTGTTCAAGATCACATTTAGCATGCACATTTAGGCAACATAATTGAGGCATTCTTTGACTTTATGAGCTACAATGACCAAATAGCCACCCTTATATGAATGATTCATCCCTTACTAGCCCTTTAAGCCTTTACCGTGTTTATTGATGAAAATCTATATTACCATCTTTAGCCACACACATGTCTTACCCTTTTAGCCAAGACTGTAGAGTTTGATAGTTGATTGGGAGTAGTTTGTGGATAAAAACATTTTATGGATATTGTGGTTTGATTGGATGTGATAAGAGATTCGCGTTCTATTTTCCCTTCAAATTATATTAGGTTATGTTTTGTGAGTTGTAAAAAAAAGTGTTAAAAAGTGCATAGTTTCCTTTGCCATGATCCCCCATTTCGACCAAAAAAATTATTAAAACAACAACAATAAACCACACCAAAGGTGTGTAAAAAAATGTGTGTTGGAAAAGAAAAAGGAAAGAGGAAGCAAAGAAAACACAAAAAAGAAGGAAAAAATGATGGGGGAAAAAAAGGATTTGGCATTGTTTTTTTAAAAAACTTTTTAAGCACTTTCTCTTATGATGTCAGTTAGGGATGTTATTGATATCTTGAGATGTATACACTTGAGGAATATGTTTTAGTTGAGAGATGATGGTTTATGCTCTTAGTCTTTGGCTTTTAGCTCCACAAATTCCAAAATGTTTGTTTCTTCCTTTCCTTTACACTTTTGTCCCGTTACAGCCCTTAAAAAGTCCTCATATTGTCTTATGTGTTTTGCATTGTAGTGGTAACAAATTAGAGAGTCTTATCAACCTTATGGTTGATTTGGTTCTATGGAATGAGATTCAAGAGAACCCCATTTTACTTTAAACACATGAATAATGAGTGCCTCATCCCTAAAGTAAGGTTCTACTACTTCTTCTAGCTCTACTTATTGTAATATGCCAATATGATTGTTTAAGTTGATTTGAGTGATTGATTTAATATTTTGATGTGATGGTTCTTACTTTTATTTCAAAAATTTCCTTCTCCTACCTGTTTGTAAAAGTTTTTTAATCACTTTTGGGCTAAACATCTTGGGTTGAGTTAGCTATTGATGTTGCTACTGATGTTTGCTTGAGGAGCTTATTTATTTTTAGCCTCAGTTTCATAGTTGCTTATGGACAAGCAATGGTTTAAGCATGAGGAAGTTTGATAAGCCTTTGAAGTGTACTCTATTTTGAGATCATTTTGTGCCATTTTTAGGTAGAATTATGTGTTTTATGATATATTATGCACTTTTTTTTTTCTGTTTTTATGCTCAGATATGTTTTTTTTTTTTTTTTTGGTTTTATAGGTTTTTGGAGCTTGACCCCCATGGACACCCCAAGCCACTATGCTTGTGGAAGGAAGGAAGAAGAGAAAAATATTGAGAAAGAGCTCACAGGGACAGTCCGTGGTGAGACCATAACTGCCCTGCTCGTTTTCCTTTATCGTGTGGCTAATATTGATCGAGTTCTTCTTTAAATAAGGCCCTTTCGCAGCAGATTTGGGAGAGACATAGCAAAAGAAAACTCTTACTCTCTAGTTTTTCCATTCTTTTTCATTTTTAAGTTTAGTTTTAGATTTTTAGTTAGTTTTGAGTATAAGCTGTGAAGAAGCACTTGCTATTTAGAGCCCTTGCAAAGTTGGGAAACCCTTGAAGGATCTCCAATTGCACTAAATTTTCTTCTCTTAAACTTATTTTAGTTGTTGTTATTTTAAGTATGTGTGAGTAGTTTTCTCAATCTAAGGTTTGTTAGCCAAGCATTGACATTGGAATCTCTCATTTTTATTTAGTTGTGCTTATTCTTGATTAGAATTGGTTGAATTCTATCTTGTTTGTGAAATTGTTGTGGGTGAATTTTGGCCAAATTCACTTGCTAATTCTAAATAGTTAAGTGAAGAAGTAAAAGGTGAAACTTACTATTTGATGGACAATATAAGACTAGACTTAGCAATACTTTAGAAAGATTTTCTTGTATGAGGACCTTTAGCCATATAAAATCCATAACTTAGACTAAACGAGAATATTTGAAAGAATGACAATTGGTTAATTTAGGCAATTCAGTTTATTTTGAAAGAAAAGATTGAATTTTAAATGCAATTGCTCCCCTTTGAATCTCCCATTATAGATCAAGTGCATGTTATATTCCATTGATCCATATCTTTACTAGATGAAACAAATCTTTAGATGTTTTAAATTGATTGAATTTCCCAATTGGATTATAGCTTCGTTCAAACTCTTAATTGAAATTTGCTTGCTTAGCACTTTTACAGGGCAAAATGCAATACACTACAATTGGTCTCTGTGAGAACGCTATCTTTTCTAAACTACAACACCTATGTAGTTGCGAGCATAGATCACTAAATCAATGTCTTAATGGAGATTCAGCTGACTAAAGTTGACTTATGCAGCATTGGCCCTATTCTGACCAGTTTTTGAAATTAGATCGGTTCTAACAAGCCCTAATTTAGATCAAATATATTTTTTGAAGATGTGATTCAACATCCTAGGATACCTTGAAATTCAAACAAATTAAGGCCAAGTCAAGTTCTTCTAAGTGATCTAACTCTCACAAGTTGACTGTTGCAGTTTTGGTCCCTTTTGACCCGGTTTTGGTATTTTAGTGGATGTTGTTACCAAAACCTAAATTAGGGGAAGTTTTTTGGGAAGTTTTTTGGTTTGGAGTGTTTACTAACATCATCAGGAATCTATTCATACAAAAAAACATGTCCAAATTAAGTTTAAGATAAAGAACATCTTTCCTCAAGTTTAGTGCATAATCGGATCAATTAGGCCCTAAAGAGCCAGTTCGACTTTGTGATGTTATTTTCTCTCCATGGGGGGGTTTAGTGACCTGTGTTCTTAGTTCCTTGAGACGTTGGATGGCCAAAAAACATATTCATGAAGATTTTGCACCTTTAAGAGCAAGTTGGCCAATCATCCGAGGGAGAGATTGCAAGTTGGATTTCTAGTGGCTAGCCATAAAGTGCTTGACAACAGCAACCTTTTCTCTATCTTCCATGTGCAAGTGGCTTCCTAATTATGTTTAGTACATGTTCAAGCTTGCATTTAATGTAATTACAAAGTATATTATGTGAACTTATTATTACAATTAGTTTAGCTAGGTTTTCAGCTTGTATTTAGGTTTACTTAAGCTAGATTTCCTAAGTGTGAAGGTGCCTTCGCCCTTTGGCAGTAAGGCTAGAATGAGTATATGTCCTCCTTTGGCTAGTTTTGTAAGCACACGTGATGAATGAAAAGCTTAGTGTTATGTTTTTCGACCTCTCTCTCTCTCAAATCTCTCTTAATCAATCTGATTATGTTGTTCGTTATGTGGTTTCCTTTAATCTAAGCTTGGTGGGTCTTTATGGTTTAGAGGGTGGATTCTTCCTTAACTTGGTTAGTGGATGTGACTTTAACCCTTGTACATATGTTGCTATTGTTATTTATTCCATTGTTGATCTTGAATCAAACTTCAAAACAAATTGAAGGAACGATTTTGCTTGAGTTTTTGATGAGGTCATACATCACTATTTCAAACACAAGACTAAGAAAATGATTCTTGTTTTGAACTTACATGCTTCACCTGAGCATGAATATTTTTTATGTACCAAAATTACTAGAACATCAATTAGTTAGATCTCTAAATAAATCAAATATAGCTTCTCATATCCTGTAGCACTAGTAATACAAGTTCATCCTCAAGAAGAAATAAATTTTTTCCTGTTTTGAGGTGATGTTCATGCCATGGATCAAGTTAGGGATGCAATAGTTGAAATAATTTCATTCCCTATAGTATATCTATTTTAGTAATTGAATGACATTGAAACTCAAACTTGAATGAAATTTGGTACTGTTATAAGTTTGTATTTCTACAATTTTCATTTTACGGTCTTTCTCTATACTAGCTAAAAAACATAAATAAGTTCACCATGTGTGATTATCACGTTATATTTTTTAGAAAAATATTATGTTCTTTATACTGCTGTTCCAATCCCATTTTTATCTTCCTAATTATTCAAAACACATTTTTTAAGAAAAACTAATTAATGTTGTTATTAATGGATTTATTAAAGGGTTAACTTCCTATATTGACTACCTTTATAAAATAGCGCTTGAATGTTAACACTAGTTCTAATCCATCAATGGATGATGGAAATCTTGTAAATTACATCTAGTCATTGTTACCTCAATTTTCGAGGTAAACGATTTATGACAAAAAAGAGTCTAATTAAGGAAGAAAAATAATGAGCAGAGGTAGTAATATTTTAGTAATAAATAATTTTTTGAAAGAAAACTTTATCCTCCAGTCTAATTTACTAATCAAAAAAATATATTTGAGATAATAAATTTATAAACAATCCCAATACTAGTCGTTTGGAGATTGCTATGTTATTTTTAGAATACTTAGCATTTTGAGTAACACTTCAAAATAAAATAGTAAATTTACTTTTGCTTTTTCAAAAATAGACTTTTAGTGTTTAAAGGAAGGACTTTAAGACTTGAGGTAACTACTAAATAAATAAGTCAACTGCTTGCTCTCTCTTGGGATTTAACATGTTCAAATGTGTTAATTATGACTGGCTATCTCCCTTTTATAGGGAGACAAGTATCAAACCCTAAAGAACAGACAATGTTCCGTCTTTTGTTTTGATTGTGCTCACTTAGTTGTTTAGGCTAGTCATGTCCTGGCTAAAATGAGGTTTACATAGTGGGATATGTTGGCTAAACATTTTTTCCCTCACAAACATGTTGAGTTTAGCCCATAATGTTTGTGAAATAACTTATGTTGTTCACCTCATTATATTGATTGTTGCCAACTATTTTCTTGGAGAGTATTTTTTTATAATCTTCATAAAACTGTCTGTAATTGGGTGTCCTAGCAAGACGTCTAGTTGCCACAGAGTGGGTCAGATCATATTCTCTAATCTAGTGCAAAGGCTTATATTTTCATTTCAGGATTAATTCCTCCCTCAAGTAGCTTGCCTAAGTAGTCTTCAACAACCTCCTTAAATTCTTTTGCATATTTCTAAGGTTAAGATATATTTAGGAAATCTTCTATAAGTTTGAGAGTCATGTATAAGACCAATAATCTTTGCCTTAGTTCAAATTTCTTAGTGTTCTCTCTATTCTTATTTCGTTGATTTCTCATCTAGAGCTTTGTGCTTCTATTTATAGATCCATTCGATTCTTAAGAGTAGTGTGTTAAGGGTGCTCCTCTCCTTTTAACCACTCGAACTGGTGAAAAATGGCTATGCACATGTCACTTGGAAGAAATGTTGTATTCCACTACTAAGGGGTAGGATATCAAAAATGCCCCTCATATAATTGACTTTCAAGCCTTATTCTTTTGTAATTACTGGAGAACTGTGAGGATAGATTTGACCCTGACTTTAAGACTACTAAGTACAATCTTGTCATTGGGATTGTCTTGCATCTAATGGATTACACTTTGCATTCATTTTGACCCCCGCCTAGCTCCTCATACCATAGGGCTATTAGCCCAATGCCCATATGACATCCCACAACTATTTTATTTGATAGGAGAACTAATGATCAAGATTTGACTGGGCCTTTAAGAGGTTCTATCTTTTATTGTTAATTACTAGTTGATCCACTAGTAGTTGTGCTCATGTTGAAGTTGATCTTTTACCTCAACGATTTGGCTATAAAGGTAAGGAAGGCTCTGCCGGAGTGGGGGGTGCCCACGAGGTGTTAGATGATGATTTCACCATCACCAAGAAGGGCTTCTCCATTGGGGTCATCAATTGGTTGTCAAATGATGATTGCATAATAAAGGGGATGCTTTTATCGTTCATCAAGGTCCGAACCTCTAATGACAAAGACAAAAAAGCATTCCCCTAGGCTATTTACCATTTTCGTGCTCAGACGTATCATTTATAGGGGCAAGCAAGTAAAGAGAGTGATAGTGAATGCTAGGATAGTTACCCTTTAGTTATGTTTCTTTGGTGCCATGGTGGGTTTGTCGTTGCTTTCACTATGTGTTAGTAAGTAGTAATTTGTTCATGAATCCTTATTTCTCTTGTAACGTGTACTAGTAATGAAGGCATGGTTTTCAGAACCTAATTGTCATGTATATCAGACCGTTTATTAAGGTGTAAAATTCATATAACTGGTTTTCTTAATGTGTTTCTACTTGTTTAGGATTATATATACTATGATTGTAGCTCTAAATCATAGGAGAAATTTTTTTCTAATATTCATTGTGTGAGAGGATATCTTTATCATCCTCCTCCCGCACCTCATGCTTTTCTAACCAATCTACAAGAGCCATGCCCTAGTTTAAATTTACAAAGTGTTCAAGTTGAAGATGAATGACTGGGTATTACTAAATTTGCTTAAATTACCTTTTCCTACACGATACCATGATGTTTGGCCTAACCACTCCTAAAGTACAGCCTAGTGCCACAGAAAATGAACTGTGGGCCACATTTGAGCGTTGGTTTGATCTGGTGCCATACTGACCAATTTATGACAAAGCATGGAAATTGACAACTCATATGCTTATGTGTATTTTTACTCCCACTTTACCTATATTTGAAGTTTTTGAGATATATCTTCAGTAAAAATAAATGCATATTGTCTTTGAAGGTGCGGAGCGAGATACAAAATTAGGAGTAAACTTGGTCAAGTGAAGATGGAATGGCTTTGAATTTTCGACATGATTTGTTAAAGCTTTGGGAAATTTAGCTTTCCAGGTTCCCACAAATCGGACCTGACCTGTGCCGCTAAGTCCAGCCCAACGACGTAAAATTGCAGCTATCCTGCTCCTGCTTTTCTGTTTTCTCCTCTACCTAGCCTGAAGTGCGCCTGGTCTTGCTTTCACTCTATGGCCCTGAACAACACCCGTCACTCTCTCTCTTTGGCATGGGCTTGTTCTACTCCTAGCATAGCTATTTCCTTCTTCTTTTTGTTCCACAACCCGAAATGAGCCTGTTTTTATTAAAAGAAATAGCGCTCCATCAGCAACTCTCTCTTCTCCTGCTCTCCCCTCACTCACACATTGGGCCTTGTCTGGCTTCTTGTGGGGCCCATCGTTTAGCACCAGACGAACAACAAACAAAGCACTAATAATGTAGATTTTTGTTGCACTGCGTGATTTTTATGCCCAGCAAAATCATGTCGTTAATCAAAACCTGGTAGACTTGGTCATCTAGCTCCTGTGGTAGATTTTGTGGTGATTAAGTGAAATAAGCACTACAAAACCTGGAGAAGAAAAGGCGTAAAATCCACTATAAATAGCAAGGCATGAGGAACAAAAAGCATAAGCAATTATTCATCTGATTCTTCATTTATTATTCCTCCATTACTCCTATTTCTCATTAGTAGAGAGAATTTGTACTGGGAGAAATCTTTTGGGTTGAAAGAATTAGAAGAAAATAAGCTATTTTAGGTACTGTTCTCTTCTCTTTCATCTCATTGGTGAGCCTAATTAGAGAGCTTGATCTTTGATTGTGCGAATTTTATGTAACAAAAACATTGAAGTTTAGTTATAGGATTGAAATACACAACCAATTGAAAGATTAGCTAGGTTGTTTATCTGGGATCGAGATAAATCCTTGACTTACTTTGTTGATTTTACTAATTTCCATTGGGGTTAATAATATTGTCTTGCTTTTAATTTAAGATGTGAATTATCTTAATAATTTATAGATGTTGTTTTACAATTGATCAGTTTGCTATCTCATTTACTTATATTGGACCTTGTAGGCTAATATAATGATTTTACAATTTTTCTTAAAATTTTGGATGTTGATTCATTAAACAATACTAGAACTTGGATGATTTATGTCTAACTCGAATAATTCATGGTGATCACTACTTGAGTTTATTGATTACTGGTTGTAATTGGCTTTTCTAATCCATTGGCCAAAAGATTGTAGCTTGAGAATTTGTGAAGAGAGTAATTAGACCTCAATTGAAATTAGTAATTTGACGTTAAAGTTCTTTGTGATATCGAAGTCGTAGTGTTTCTCTAAATGGATATCTATTTACTTTTTCATTAAGATTTATTTCTCTCTTGTTCTCATCTTTTCTTTCTATTGTTGTTGTTGTCTCTCTCCTCCTCTAAACTTATTTGTTAATTAATTAAGAAAAGTAAATTCAAAGTTACTACCGTTATTTGTGGCACTCGCTTTGCTATAGTTATCTTGTGCACTAGTAAGTAAGTCGGGTTTCTAAAACTACTGAAATCCACGCCACGTTTTTGAGGCTCTTGGCGAGGAGCGACTAGTGATTTTTAATTTTCTTTTCTATTTATTCTCTTTGTTCATTTGTTTTCTTTATTTATTTATTTATGCTTTTTTCTTTCTCTCCTTAACCCCCATCCGTTTATTTTTGTTATTATTGTTCGTTATTTATTTTCTCTTTCCTATTCCCTCTTAATCTAACTATTTTTGTTAATTATCCCTTTCTCCTTGTTCCTTCCCAATCTAACCACATTATTTTTGTTATTTTATTTTATTTTATTTTATCTGGTCCAGTTATTTCCCTTCAGTACCATTCAATCCCCCCTCTTTTATTTCACTTATTATTCTCTTACAGTTTATCTTATTTTCATTTTTGTTCAATTTTTTTTTATTTGGTTCTTTCATTATTAGTTTTTTTCCTTTCTTCTTATTTCGTTTTGTGGTTACTATGGTTGTGTTTCAAACTACTCGCTTAATTGCATGTGGTTTTACATGCTTGGTAAATGCTGTTTATTTTTAGACCTTGAGGAATACTATCCTGAAATTGAATGTACTCTGAATAAGATAACATAAAAGAAACACAACCCTAAGATAAAGATGACTGAAGAATAAACCCCATCGAAACAACGTAAGGAGTATCTTAGTCCTGTCACTTATGATTTACCTATAAGTACCCTTATGCCTGTTATTACGGGACCATTTGAGATAAAGCATTCCCTAATCCAAATGCTCATGTCCTTTTGTAGGATAAAGTCTGAAAATTCTTTTAAGCATGTTGATACATGTTGGAAATCTGTTCCATTGTCTTCTTAAATAATTTCTAACAATACTTTTTGATTGTGGCCTTTTCCTTTCTCTTTAAAAGATAAAGTTAAGGCTTGGTTGGATAGTCAGTCAAATATCATCACTTGGGAACAAAAGCAAAAGGAATTCTTGAAAAAGTTTTTCTCCATCTGTAAACTGGTTGTATTAAAAAGTGCCANNNNCATTTTCTCACAAAATAAAAATGAACAATGGCATGAAAGTTAGGACAGACATAAAGAGTTGTTGCGACATGGTCCCTCAATGGCAACTCGTTTAGAGTTTCTATTTTGGTATAAATGGGCATAAGAGGTAGATGGTGGATGCATCATGCAATGGCAGTTTTTTATACAAGACCCCTGAAAAAGCAGGGGAGATTTATGAACATTTGTGTAAGAATTCACATTTACACGCTACTTCTTGCTGTTCTGACTTGCCTAGATAATTGGGAAGGAAAGGAGGGATTTATGAGGTTTAACATTCGATTGACCTTTCTAGTAAAGTTGATGGTTTATCTAATAAATTTGATCAATTGTTGTGCTCAAACAAAATGGCTAATTCCTCGTGTATAATTTGTGCTAGTCCTATGTATACGTCTTTTGACTGCCTTTCTATTGGTCCACTGATGTCATGATTAAATCAGTGAATGTTGCCCAAGGATTTCCTCGAACCTACAATCCTTGCTCTAATACTTATAACCATGGTTAGAAGAATCATCCTAATGTTTTCTTAAATTGTGGATAACTCACAAGCCTAGACTTATAGACCTATATCTTCCAGTTTTCAAAACCAAAGGTATGCTCATCAACCACCTCCACCACGTCCATCTGTGAGCTCAAAATTGGATACTATTACTTCTTCCAAAATATGAATACTAAGGTCCAAGGAATTGAGTCTAAAATGCATATATAGATTCCTACTCACAATCTATAGTATAGTTAGAAACCCAACTTGGGTACTATCAGTAAAAGAGAAGAAGAAAAACTTCCAAGCTACCCCATAGAGGATCCCAAAAGCCAACAATTTGAACAGTTGAAAGCTGCGATGGTTCTTTGGGGAGTGTTCGTACCAAAAATGAGCTATTTTTAAGGTACTTTTACACCTGTTTTATGCTCGTTATAATCGTATTTTCAAGGTTTTTAACTAATTTTATTTTATTTTGCAGGTTTTGAATGATTTCGAATAAATTGGCCAAAAATGCGAGAAAAATGGGAAAAATGTCGTGAATGGAAGAACCGGCCTAAAACGGGGCCGAACCGATTTAGAACCGGACCGGCTTTGCAAAGGAGAAAAAACAAAACCGGTTCGTTACCCCTTCCCAGCCACCCGGTTCACTTAAACTCTTTTAACCCCCTCCCCTTCTTTGCGTCCCTCGTCATCTCCTCCAAACCCAGAACCCGAGTCCCTCACCATCTCTCCATACCCACCATCTCGATCCCTCGCATCTCTCTCTCTCATCTTTCCTTTCTCTCTCCTCAAACCTCCATCCCCTCATTCACACTGCCATCGCCACGACACCACCTTCGTTGTCCTCCATCTCCACTATACACTACATCTGCGAATCGAAGGGTTGAGGATTGAAGAGGGTTCGGGCATAAATCACGCTTGCAGACGCCATTGAGAAAGAAGCGAGGTAATTTTAGGCTAAGCTAGGTAATTTTTAGGGTTCTAGTTTAGGTTTAATTCTGTTTTAGGTTTAGGTTTAGTTTGATTTTGTTTTCATTTTCGTTCCTGTCATTCGAAATTTAGGGTTTAGTTCAAGTTAGGGTTTCAATTTTTTTAGTTGTTTTCAGCCTTCAATTTCTTGTAATTTTGCTATACTTTCGCGTTTCCCAGTAGCAATATTCGATTATGGTTTGATTTTTGCAAAAATTTGGATGTTGGTTTGTTGAATTCCATTCGGATTCCCCCACCCCTGTTTGCTCTGTTCTGCTTCGGTATCAATGGCGATTCCACCATTGTTGGTTGGAGGGCTGAGCTGCAAAGCAAGGAGGCCCTGTGTTTGGTAGATTTTAGTTCGTTCCCCCTCCCTTGAATCTGCTCTGTCTTGCTTCGGTTCAACTTCTCTGCCCTTCACCATGGAGTTCGATTCAAGTTTCAAGTCTGATTTTGGGTTGTTTTCTCTCCCCTGCTGCTTAGTTTTAGTCTGTTTAGACATGTTTGCAATTCTGGTTTCTTACCCGTTTGCTTTCGTGCTCTGTTTCGATTCCGTTCTTTCCCCTCCCCTACTGTTGCTTTTTGCTCTGCTTCAGTCAATTCCCCCTCCCCGTAGCTAGACTGGTGATGGTTGTGATAAAGTGAATTTGGTGGTTTGATGATGTTGGCTGAATGATTTTGGTAGCTTGTTTGAAATTGAAGGAGTTATGTTAATAAGGTTACTTGTTTTAATAACTATCTATGCTTAGTAGTTCATGGTTAATGCTAGATTTGGTCGATAGTTTTGAAAGTTTAGGGTTAAATACGTAGTTGTTCTAGGAATTCATTGCTCTTGAATGGTTTCATGTGGTTAGCATAGTTAATTAAAAATTCACTTTTTTTTTATGACCTAAAACTCTACCGTTGTCCCCGAGGACATGACCCTCAAGTACTACAGCGAGAGCTTACGCTTGCGGCTTCCTTTTCAATTTTTCGCTCTCAATTTCTCCCAATAGGGAGGTAGGAAGTAGACAACAAAGTGAGTGAGAAGAAACTTGATAAAGAGGAAAGACCAAAGGCTAGTGAGACTGATCATGAAATTGAGAGTGACTCATCCCCTTCTTCTATTATATCTAACCCCATTTTGACATACAAGCCAAGGGTTGCTTACCATCAAGCTTTGGATGCACCCTTCCTTCTAGGAAAGATAAACAAAGAGAAGACATTCTAGAGGCATTTAAGAAAGTTAGGGTTAATCTACCCCTTTTGGAGGCAATAAAACAAATCGATGCTTATGCGAAATTTCTTAAAGGCATGTGTACTTTTAAAAGAAAATCTTAGGATAACAACGCTCAAAAGGTTTTTTGAGGTGAACAAGTGAGCTCTATTTTGAAATTTAACACTCTGCCTAAGTTGAAAGACCGTAGTGTTCCCACTATTTCATGCTTGGTAATCATAAAGCTGAGAGCACTCTTAAGTTTATGTTCTAGTGTTAATTTAATACCATGCTCTGTTTACTTAAAGCTGGAATTGGGTCAAATGAAAACTTCTAACTATAGACTTCACTTGTTGATGGGTCAGTAAGGACTCCTAGGGGGTGGATAGATGATGTCATGATTCAAATCAATAAAGATCTTCTTCCTATTGACTTTATTGTGTTGGACAGGGACCCTAGTCATACCTCTAAGCAGATCCCTGTTATTTTAGGATGCCCCTTCCTAGCCACAACTAATTCCAACATTAACTATAGGTCAGGAGTGATTGATGTCTGGATTATGAACGTAAGGGTTAGGCTTAACATTTGTACGACTTCTTCTTAACCAGTTCTTAAAGATGAATTTGAATGCTTCTTTGCTGACATGACTAATGAAACGATTAAAGAGGTCCTACATACTATTCTAAACAAAGTTCCCTTGGGAACCTGCCTTTCCCACAGGGATTTAGGGTTATTTGACTTAAAAAGTACAATAGGTGAGTTGGAGTCTACTCTTGACTCCATACCTCACCTTGAGTCTTCCTTTAGGGTGTCCACTTATGAGCCTTCTCTTCACCCTTTAGCTAGTTATGCCACCTTTTATTGTTTCCCCACTTAAACTTAAGTGGTAACCTCTCCCTCACTCACTCAAGTCCGTGTTTCTAGCACCTAAATTGATCCTACCTGCCACCATCTCTTGTCTCTTATCCTATGATCAAGAGAAAGAGTTAATTTATGCCTTATTTGAACACATGGGTGCTACTTGGTGGTCAACTGCTGATTTGAAAGGAATTAGTCCTACTATTTGTATGCATAGAATTCATTTAGAGGATAATGCTAAATCTATTAGGCAAATACAATGTAGATTGAACCCCCGCATGAAAGAGGTTGTCCAGAATGAGGTGGTAAAACTTTTAGAGGTAGGTATTATCTACCCTATCTCTAACAGTTAATGGTTCAGTCCAGTGCAAGTGATCCCTTAGAAATCTACATAAATATGGTGCCCAATAATGATGGTGAACTTGTTTATACTAAACAAACAATGGGGTGGAGGGTGGTATTGATTACATAAAGCTTAATGCTGTCACTGGAAAAGGACCATTTTCTCCTCCCCTTCATTGATCAAAGTTTGGAAACATTAGCTGGACGAAGTTTTTACAGTTTCTTAGAAGGGTAGCCTTAATGTGGATTTCATGTTTAGTTTTAAAAACCTTTTTTACTTGCAAGTGTGCAAGGCTAATTATAAACTAGTGAGTATGGGATGTCGACCCCACAAGAAACAATAGTGGTTTTAAATTTCAACTTTTCCAATTGTAAAGAATAAGTCAATTACGGAGTCTAATTATCAATATGAATTAAAGGAGCAAAAGAAAAGCAAATGTGTCAAGTAGAGAGAAATTAAATCAGAGAATGATCTTGGACTTTGGATTTCACCATTGATGCAAATATTGAATTACTAATTCAAATAGAGGTTCTTGTTCAACATAAACTACAAGCATTAGACCATAAATTAAAAAGATCATTATAATTATCTTTTGAGATTATTTATTTAGTGGCTTAGCATGAATCATTCTTTTTAGACATAAATCACCTAATTTCTAGCATATACTCTTTAATTTTAACAATTATAAATTTAAGCCCAATTTCATAATGTTACATTAGCCTACAAGGTATAATATTCCCTTGAGATGGCAAATTAAACTACTGAAATCAACGTGAATAAACAATAGTATCAATTTGTATGAATAGAGTAGGATCAACCATAAACTCAAAATTACGTAATTCTTGTGATGTATGTCTCAAGGGAAGAAGGAACCCAAGCTAACACACATCAAAGAAAGCCAAAAACTCAAAGTTTGTCTCGGCCACAAGTGGCACGGTCGTGCCTATGTGCACGGGTAGGCCGTGCCAAGTTGCTGCATGGCCGTGACTGAAATTCCTCACTTTGCACGGTTGGAGGTGCTTTGAGGTGGGAATGTTTGCTAGTTCTTTTGGAGCAGTTAAGGGCGTGGATATGGATTGAATAGAGAGTATGAAGGATGTGGAGTGAGAGGATTTGAAGGAGTTTCAAAGTGAAAGATTATTAACTTAAAACTCAAGCTAATAACCTCACCTTAATCCACCCTTAATCTGGTTATTACAAGCGAAGATAGGATAGATTAAACTCAAAGAATGGATACAGAAATACCACCAATCTTGAGTCTAGGGCCCTTAATGTTGATTAAGATACAGATATCACCACTTAATCAAGGTTAAGACTTGACTTGAACACCACCTTAATTGGCCTAATTAAGGATGAGCAAGCAAGATTTCAAGAGAGAAAGCTATAAGCTTTCAAACTAAAATTTCATATATCAAAGCTGAATAAATGAGCTAAGGGCCATGCCTTCCCTTTGTATACATGCCTAACAAGCACACAACCAAGCTAGCACCTCACTAACCTTTCCTTACTAGGGACGAAAGGTGTTACTTAAGCTAATCATACCCGGTTAGAGTAAACCGGTTACAAAACTTGATCTAGCTAGCTTAATTACATTCTTAACATTAAGGAAAGAAAGACAAATGATGTTCACAACATACTTAGCTTAAACACAAGTTTAAACAACCAGGAACTCAGCTCTCTTGCATGTGCACAGCCGTAAAGGGAGAGGGACTTTTCGGCTAGCCAATGAGAAGCAAGGAACATCTTCTTTTGCTGCTCTTCTCTCATTGGTTGATCTTCTCAAGGTTTCAGCCTATCATTGATGCTTTGCAACGTGTGCCAAGCCTTAAGGAGTGTGCCATATCAGCTGAGTTGAAGGAAACCCACCGGTGAAGGTAAAAACAAACCGGCACATCAAACTGGTTCAAGACAGTTTTTTTAGCCGGTTTGTGGCGAAGTTTAACCATGACAAAACTGAGTATGACTCAGGTTTTAGACCATGGGGGGAAGTTTAGGATGTGTATAACCCCCCCAACCAAGAAATTAAGGTTAAACAAAGTCTAAGCGGGGTAATCAAACTTAAAGGTCCGTGCAGATTGGGTGCTAATCTGGCCGTTTAGCAAAACACCTTGTTCTCCCTTTCTTCGATTTGTATGATGGGGAATTAATGCTGAGACATGAAAGGGGACATCTTGAGGTTTACCAAAATGCAAAAATTAAGGACTTAAGCCACCTTGTAGCTCAGGAAATCAAGTGCACAATACCGGGCAAATTCGGGTTCTTCAGCCCGTGTGCACTCCCTT
>NCQV01064967.1:0-14933 GCA_002740545.1 Lophocereus schottii
CCAAAGAATCATGGCAGCTTAGGAATCAAAGATTTCTCAATCTATAATAAAGCAGAAATTGCTAAACTAAAAAACAAAAAGGATCTTCTTTGGGTCAAATGGGTTCATGGCAAATACCTGAGGGGGAGAAACTGGTGGGACTACAAACCACCACAGGAATGCATCTGGCACTGGAGGAAAGTATGCTACGTGAAAGAAATATTTAAGTTGTTGTACAGCAGAACACTACTCAGAAAATCCAGTAATGGAACGGCACAAATGAGTAC
This sequence comes from Lophocereus schottii, assembly GCA_002740545.1. Lineage (NCBI taxonomy): Eukaryota > Viridiplantae > Streptophyta > Magnoliopsida > Caryophyllales > Cactaceae > Lophocereus > Lophocereus schottii. The sequence goes on from NCQV01064967.1 coordinate 267, forward strand.
AAGGTATCCAATGGCTATAATTGGTTGCAAGGCCAGGCGAATAGGGTGTCATGGCAAGGGCCAGAATCGTCATCCCAGGACATGCTTTTGTTATCTGGGTCTTACTGCATCACAGATTGCCAACAAAATTGAGGCTGAGTAAATTTCTCCCCAATAGACAAATTACCTGTATCCTTTGTAATGCAGCTATGAAAGATGTATTGCATCTTTTCTTTCAAGGCACATATGCACCTGAAGCCTGGGAGGAGACTAACAGATGGTGGCAGAAGCCCATTTTCAAGCTGAACAGTCAAAATCCCATCACTTTGCATCTTAGCACCAAAGGAGCAACAGTCAGGAAATACATAGGCTATGACATTTTTACAGCAGTCATATATCTCATTTGGAGTGCTAGAAATCAGGCAATATTCAAGAATCATCTCATTTCAGCATCTCACGTGAGCAGATTGGTCAAGGAACAAGTTACACAACGACTCCTTTTTTTGAACACCATTTTTGGAAAATACAAACTGTATATAAACAGCTTACTTAACTGATTCTTTTGGAGATTGTGACCATCAAAGCATGTGTTTTTTATCACAGGGCTTGCTTAGGTTGTAATACCAGCTTGTGGTAATGAAATCACACTATACATATGTGTGTGTATATATATATATATATATATGTGCACAGGTGAATATGTATATATGTACAGAATTGTACTAGTGAATATATTGGCAACTAAGACAGTGTAACTCGAGATTAGTTGTCAGTGTTGAAGAATCAGACACTAATTTTATGTCCACAGGTTAAAGACATGGGTTTCCATCTTTTTAAGCTATGAAAGGACCAAACTTTATGAAAATTTTCATAAAGAAATCTCCAGCCACTCCCATCCCTTAATCACATAAACTCAAATCAAGAGAATCATGTACACAATGAGAAGAGCAGAGCCAAATTAGAAGTAATTATCACATAGTTAACCCCATATCACAATATCATAGCCCCCAAAAAAAAAACTAACTAAGATCACACTTTCCATAAAGAACAATCAACCCCTCACAGTAGTACTATAATATTCCAAAAATTAGACTTTAAACCACAATCAACCCCAGATCATAGACTTTTTTCAGACTGTCTGAAGCAAGGTCAATTTTCTGCCTAGCTAGTGGCTGCCTATGGACTGGTGAATATATGGGCAGCTAAGAAAGTTAGCATCATGGCTACTAATTAACCATGCCACAACATTTGCAAGTGTTACTCTGTTATTTTTTCAGAGTCTCTGAAGTAAGGCCACTACTAGTATAATATTCCAAAATAAGACTTCAAACCACCACATACGGTTGAGCAAGGGTATTAAAATATCATACGATATACATGCTATTCATTAATGACTTAATCAAATGCGGATTGTACTATAGAGAAGTTAGGTAATGACTTTAATGTGGATATGTTTAGCTACTGACAAACATAAAAAAAGTTAGCACAAGGAGGTTGACGCTTCAATGGTTTGATACATACACACACAGCCTTTGATCGATCATCTGTGAAAATTTTATCCTTAGCCTTCACATGTGTTCTAGAAAACAACTTCGCAGCAGTGAATATCTCTCCCGCTTTCCACTATGTGAGTACATTCAAAAATTACGTAAGCAACTAAATGTTGTAAATGGCCTGACATTATTAAAACACAACCTGAATAAGCAAATGCGTACCATCTTCTTTGCAATTGCAGAAGCTGAAACGAATCCTTGAATATGATGAGTGACAGCTTTAGGACCAGTAACTTTGTTCAGCCTGGATTGCCTTGATCTCTTCAAAAAAACCTGTTGATGTCTGCTTGTGATGCTGTAAGTGTCACCAAACATCAAGAGATAGGTATCGCATCAGTCAGTTTCTTCTTACTCACTTCACAAACCATGTCTTTAAGACGATTCTTCCTTTTGTCCCAATAAGCTTCCTTCACAAGAGATATGCTCAGCTGCCCATCAGTACGGATCATGCATTTCTCCACAATTATAAGTCTCAAAAAACGAAAGGATGGAGTCATGAGATGACGGGGGAACAATAAATAATTAGCATTACTTAAAGACTCCAACAGTTATAACCAGCAACACAAACCATTGAATGGACGCTTAATTCAGGGCATGCGCAATCATTACACAAGCACACTTATTTTTTATGTGCTGATTGCGAATATGTAACATGAGAAAATAGAATTTTCATCACAAAACCATAGAGATTTGCTGCCAAACAAAGGAAAAAACTGAATCAAATAATCAAAAAACAAATGCAACAAAGATTGAATTATTTTAGAAGCTTGAGTATTTGCAATTCAACACAAGAAGTGCCACAACAGGGATTCAAAACTCGGCCGTTCCGTTCCAAAAGGGCCGAGTTGACTTGGATTTTCACTTGGGTGTTCTGAGTTTTGGCAAATACTCGGTGCGCAACCCATTTCCCAGTAGAATGGCCGTTCCACCTGTGATGGAACAGGAAACTGGTGATTAGACCGGGATGAGGAGAATTTGTTGACAAGATGTATGATTCCGTTTGCTTTCAGATTGAAAAGGACACAGAGAAGCGACAAAGAAAGCAGACAAAAAAAAAGATCTGAACTACAATCTACAAATAGGTGAGCGTGAAACTTCAAATTATGCATATGTGAGTCTTTAAGTGAGAGAAACTCAAATCTGAGAAGTGGGAACTATACTACCACAACAACAAATTTACAAAGGTAACAAATGATTTGCATATTCTGACACACCTTCGTTGAAGGAGACTTACTTGCTTGCTTTATTGCCCAGATTCGAGCACGAGCCATCGTTAGAGCATCCGAGCAAAGTCAGAAAACCCAGAAGTGTGCGACGGTGTGACGGTGTGACGAGGTAGAGAAGATGGTGCGACGATGTCTGCAATTACAACCACCACTGGAGGCTTGGAGCCGAGGCAGAGAAGGAACGTGAGACAGATAAGGAAGGAGAAGGGCTGAGTGGCTGACCGAGAGAGAGGGCAACAGAGGAACTGTAAACTTGTGAAGAGAAACAAGTGGCGTTTTGGTGCTCAGTCGTGAAGTGGTGAGGATTGAGGAGTCTTCCAGTGGAAGGCTAAGTGTTTTTAATTGTTTTTATTTGTTTTTATTTATTTTTTCTTTTTGTTAGACTATGATTTCAACTTAAAGGGTGGCGGCATGGTGTATTAAATTTTGAAATTTGAGCTAAATTTGAACTTTATGATTGTATTAATTTTTAAATTTTGGTCACAAAAAATTATTTATATGCTTTAATTAATTAAGTTATATGTTGTTGATGAATTAGTTTTTATAATTTTTAGAAAGACTATACAATACATTGGTTAATATTTTAATCATGTGAAAAAGGTTATAGGATTTTGAATGAGATTGTTTTATAAGAATTTGATTATGAACACTGTGCATATAACCTATTTTTGGACTTCATATATTTAATAAGATTGGCTTTCTCGCGATATTTAACTATGATATCCTACGAATTTGTATTGAAAATGTTAGCATTTAATTTTTGGCCACAACGACAAACCGATATAAAAATGATAGTTTTTTAAATGGAAATGAGTACGTTATAGATTCGAAATATATTTATGTGTTTACATTTTAATTAATGGCAACTCATATTCTTGAGGACATACAAAACTAAATGATCAATAGGCGAGTCCTAACTAAGATATTTGATACAAATTATAAGGCTTATAAAATTCAGGAAGACAAAATTAAAGGGAAAAATAAGAAAAACTAATGGAAATTGTTCATTCTATAAATAATACTAATATAGATCTCTATGCGGGATTCGAGTTTTCATTTTCCATTATATTATCCAACCATATCTTTTATTCATTTTTTGTGACATAAATAATAATAATTAAATTGAAGTTTACTATGATATTTTTAATTTAAGATGCAGTAATCCTGAATAATTATTTTTTTAAAAAAATTATGAATATTGATATCTCCTGGCCTCCTATTTTATTGATCGATTTCTTATTACAATTAACAATAGTACAAAAGCATACAAATTTACATATATTATGAACTACAAATGCTATTTCTTATATTAGTTGTCATTCAAAATTTCAAATAACAATAATTAAAAATTAGTTCATTATGATATTGCAAACTAAATATGAGGTAATCTTGAACATTCAAATTTATTTAAAATTTTGAAGATTGATAGTTTTTATTTTCGTTGATGAATTTGTTAATACAATAGTACAAAAGCATAAAAATACAATATTAACTTTAAAAGTTATTTGTTATATTAGTTGTATGCACTATTTTGAAATTTATTTATTTTTGTATAGGTTTAAAGGCGAAAAAATGTCAGGATACAATAGCCATTCTAACGAAGACATTGGGTGGTGCTTTGGTATAGCAATTGATGGAAGTGGAAAATAGGTTCAATGCAAATTTTGTAGTACAGTGATAAGATGTGGTATAACACGTCTCAAGCAGCATTTAGCTCACAAGACGGGTGATGTTGTTCCTTGCTCAGACGTCTCTGTTGAGGTCAAAAGAGACATGATGAAATTATTCCAAGACTATAAAGAGAAAAAGAGACAAAAAAATAAGAATCACTAGAGGTTAGGAAGATGAAATAACACGATCATTTTACCGTAATGATTATGTTGATGATGAGGAGGAGGAGGAGGATGCTCAGCTAGCACATGCTAGACATCAAAGTTTAGAGCAACATCGGTTTGAATATGACCAACGACTCTACAGAGCAAGCAGGGGTATATATTATGATGAAGGAGGCAGTAGTCGGCCACCAAGTATCCTACAAATGCGTCGATAAGCTACTGTTCGAGAAACTAGCTTAAGATCATCAAGGGATATGGCATATGAACAAATGTCAACCCCTGCTGCTAGACTTAGAGCTGTTGAGGTGGAGCTTGAAAAAAATCAAACTAGGACGAAATAATCTAAAGCCAACTCAATTTGGTTGAAAGCGGCAAAGAACAAGATGATTAAGGCATTTGGAAGTTGGGTTATGAATACCAACATACTATTTACTGTGGTGGATTCTGTATATACTAATCCGCTCATTGAAACTATTCGTGAGGTTGGCCTGACGCAAGAGTTTCTTCTTCTTATAAACTATCAGATGTTTATCTGCCAGAAGCTACAAAAGAAACTAGACAATGGATATCTAAATTTGCCCTTATATAGAAAGAAAGAGGTGTCACGATAATTTGCGATGGTTGGTCCTGTACGACTAGATTAAACCTCATCAATTTTCTTATTTACTCAAATGGTTTCACCATCTTCCATAAATCAGGCAATGCATTAGATATACGACGTAAGGATGCCAATTACCTCTTCAAACTCATGAAAAAAGTAGTAGAAGAAGTTGGTCTAGAGAAAGTAGTCCAGACAGTGACTGGCAATGCAGTTCCAATGAAAGCTACAGGGAGAATATTGACGGAAGAGTTTCCAAACTTGTACTGGACACCATATGTGGCCCATTGTCTGGATCTCATTTTGGAAGACTTTGCTAAACTTGATCACATTGGGGATGTTATAAAGGCAACCAGGATGATTTCAAACTACCTCTGTAAGTATGATTGGGCTGTAAACTATATGAAGAAGTTTACAAATAATCGAGACATCATAAGACCTGGTATCACTAGGTTTGCGACAAATTTTGTCTCTCTTGAAAATTTGTTACGGCATAAAACTGCCTTAAGAGACATGTGGGACTCACCAGAGTGGTTAAACTCTAGATTGGGGAAGTCAAAAGATACAATAGCAAAAGAAGTGTGTCAACTTGTTCTATCATCAACTAAAGACGCCTTATCATTTTGGAAAAAGGCTAATGAAATTGTGAAACTATTTGAACCTCTTGTCAAGGTATTGAGATTAGTTGATGGTGATGACAAGCCAACCATGGGCTTCATATATGAGGCAATGGAAAGAACAAAGCTAGCTATTGACAAAAAGCTTAGGCATAGCAAGAGGTAGGAGACAATCTTTAAAAAAAGATGGAACTTCCTGCATATTGATTTGCATGCTACATGTATTAAATTAATTTTCTAACTTCTATTATCGCGTTTATATTTTTTAAAACATAATTTATAGATTGTATATCATGTATCCTTAATGGATAACCTGCTTTATTTTTTTAACAAGAATATTTGTTTAATGCCCAATACATATATCGACAAAATCAAGATTGGGAAGACAGGGAGGTGAGAACTAGAGTCGAGAATGTGATAACGAGGTTGGAACCAGATGTTGATAAGCAAATCAAAGTAATACGACAGGTTATGTGATACAGCATATGTCTAATTATTAATTTATTAATTTATCTTCCACATTGTATTTCATGAATTTTAACATTGGCATAAATATGCAGGGACTTCTTTACAAAGATAGGATGGACTCTTTTGGATCATCTATGGCTCAATGGGCAATTTCATCATTAATGCTAAGTGACCACAATTTGTTCATACACACACACACATATATAATTATATGCGTTAAATTTTAAAGTTTGAATTTTCATTATCTAAGATTCTAAGAAAATGTATTTCATGCAGCTGAATGGCGGATACTTCATTGCGGATGTGTACTTGAACTTTAACGCATTGCAGTTAAATTGTTAAGTCAAACGACCTTTGCCTCTAATTGTAAAAAAAATTAGAGCATGTTCATTCGAGTGCACACAAAGGCAAGGAATAGATTGACTTATAAGAAGCTCGATCTCATTATTTTCTTTCATTACAATGAAAAATTTAAATTGGGATGTACAAGACGAAGGACTGATGAAGAACTGACAGGCTTTCAATCCTATCAACCTGGACTACATATTTGACGATGATGATCCATTAAACCTTTGGCTATCTTAAAAGGAGCTACCAATTTTTGAAGGAGATGACTTGAACTGGTTGAATCTTGATGAAAATGAGGTCGATGCCGCCATCGATATTGAGGATGACGATGATCTCCAATCTGATGCAACCGCTCCATTTAGCTACAGTGTTGACCAACAACCACAAGATATGCAAAACAGTGACTGTGAGTTGGGGCGACATTTGCCGCCTTCGAGCAGTCATGGTGGAAGCGGAGATGGAGGAAACGGAGGTGCAAATGAGATGGGTGCTTCCTATTCCTCTAGACCATCAACAGATTACTTTACTAATCGTGGTCGTGGTGTCACTCTTGAAGATGACAGAAGAAGTCGATGTTCTCTGGATGAGCAACCAAGAGAACCAACACAAACTTATTATCGCATAAGAAAAGGTAAGGAACCCGTTTAACCACATGGTTATCCAACCGACGCCATGTGTGGATTCACAGGTTTCCAAGAAGTGTCATCAACTTTTACAGGGCCCGGTCTGTTTGCTCCTTTAGGTAGCTATGACACATATGGCAGTATCTTAAACAATTATAGATATAGTTCAACAAATACTAATTGCCCTCCCCCGCCTTATCCTTCACATGAGCCATAATTTGTTGGGTCTGATTCAAGTAGAAGACATCGAGGTAACCCTCTATCATCAACCAGGGGACTATTAGTTACGAGGGTCATCATTATCATCAGCCCACCTTTTACAGTGGTAATTCAACTTCAAGTGAGCAATCTTGGATGGATTCAACAGCATCATTAATTTTCTACCCACAACAAGAGTCATATGGTGTTGATCAGAATAATGACGACACCTATTAAGATCCTCCCCGTCATTCATTTTGGTGGTGATAAATTTTTATGTATTGTGGATTTTAGATATGAGTTTGTACCCGATGTACAATAAGATATCTAGTGTGTTTTATCTTTTGTGAACTTCGTAGCTATGGATTGTTTAACTATTTTTATCTTCTACCATTTGTAGTTTTATACTATTGTGGGACGTTATAAATTTTAACTTATTGTGTTTAACTATTGTGAAAATTATCTCATTACGTTAACATAAAATTTTAAAAAAAGTAATATTTTAGACCAAACTTAATATAGTTTATCTTCCACCTAACATATTTTTTGTTAGGAATAAAATTACAAAACGTTTTCTAAAGTTTAAAATCTAAGACTGTTTATTTTTTTTCCCTAAACAAGATTAGCACTTGACCGGTTGTCCCCACTTCGAAACTCCATGAGCCCAAATATTTTGTCTCAAACAATTAAAACAAACAATCGTCGATTCAAAAAAAGCATAAAATTAATCAAACACTTAGCGACATGATAATGAAACTTTAAACTTTAAATTAATCACCAGGCACTAGTGGGTAATGGTTATGAATGGTCTACGTCTATAAATGTTAATAGAAATTATGTTAATAATACAATTGTTATATAATTGTAGTACAAAGCTGAAAACGTACAAATTCAACCGAAAAAACAACCATGTGAATCATTTCACACCGCGACGACTGTAATCCATTTCGTGATAAGTGTATCATACTGTTTCTACGACACCGTGACCGAAACCATGAACGTGACCGAATCCGCATTTCGAATCACTAGCCACAACAACAAATTATAAGCAGCTTTGGTTGTTGCAAAATTTTGTCAATAAGTTGTTGGATCCCAGCTAACAGGCAGACATGAGAGCTATAATTTTTATTCTACCTGCTAAGGCTATTAGTACACACTAAAATAAGCTGTATGCTTAGGCTAATTAGAAAATAGTAATTTTATATAGCTTGTGAATCGAAACGGTACATACTATCTAGTACCCGATTGTATAATATGTAAACTATATACGCAGCTTTAGGTCATGCACTTACGCTGCGTATGGGCCAAACTAACATTGAATTAGGCCTTGTCATGTCATCATCCTTGATATTAATAACTATTGACAAAATAGGTTAGAACTTGATGGAGTTGACTATGATATTTCAGGTTAGGTCATTATCCCGTCAAACAAATTTTTGTAAGTTAGCACTAGGTCGGGTATATTTCAAGTTCACATCGATGTTAAATTATATTAGCCAAGTTATAATCACGTCAACTAATAAAGTTAAGTTAAGTTTGTCAAGCGCAATGATGGTATACGTCTCAAAAGCTCAACAGAAAGAGACTACACAACAATTCAGAGTCATTTGAGATAGTGGCCAACATATTTGAATTGCCATAAACATATTCTGCAACACTCAGAAAAGTTGATCGGCATATCGAGAAAGCATGTGGGTATAAGCATCAAATATACAGAGCAGATGAAGAATCAACAATTGATAGAAGTGAGGCTTAAGCCATCACAAGGCCTTACTTGCCAATGTACCTCCACAACTCCAACAATGGACATCAGGCAAATAACCACAACACATAAATAAATATATATACATACTCTAAATGAATTCCACCAAAAGGTTTTGATGTGATCCGGTACCTCCCTCCAATATGTGTAAGGAGTCCTATATAACTTTTGCTACTTAGAGTGACTTGAAGAGATACTTTGTTATGGTCAACCCTAATAGAAAAACAAACTTAAATATGGCAAGGCTTGAATCAATGTAAAATGCAAATAAGAAGATAAAATGACAAATAGAGAAAGTACTATCTATATGTTCTTTTGACACTCGACATAAACTCTAAGGGCAAAGAACCTCCAAGGCACCTGGATTGCCTATTGCATCAGATAAACCATTAGAAATGATTCTGTCATCATGGGATATCATTAGGTGATCAAGTAGTTATGAAGGTGGTTGCGCCTCATCTGAATCAACAAATGTACCTTCAGCAAATGTTCCTCTCCGTCTATCTCAACCAAACATTGATCCAGATTGAACTTATGAATCAGATGCCATCTGTGTAACCATCAACAAACAATTACGCACATTATATTACTTAAATTAATAAATACTAAAAATAGTATAAGAGTTAAAACCTCGAAAATGAACACAAATAAATATTAGAGGAACCATAAATACACATAAGGTTATGTTTCCAAGTTGCAAATTTGCACATAGGTGCACCAAAACACATTAAATAATCAAAGCAGAAAAGATCAATTAGTCATAATCTACTTATAATACAAAGGTCTCCATAACAAGCAATTTTGCATTATTAAGTCTTCCCTATTGTTGTCCTCATCCTTATCCTCATCATCATATTGATCTTGTTCTTCATGGTCTTCTTCGTCTTCATCTTCCTCTTCGCTTTCATCTTCATTATAGCTAGAATCAAACTTCTTTAGGATCAACCTCTATAAGTTCATTGTACTCGATCAATGTTTCTTTATCCTCCAAGTCTACAATGGATAAATGGGTGAATTGTCATTCAGATCCTCCTGAAATGCCATATCATCCACTGGCGCATCAACAGTTGACCCGGCCTTGACTTTAAACATGGCCCACGTGCATTTTATCACTTCTGACACTCGGGTATGGCGTGGAGTATACTTGCTAAATTTGAATAGTCAATATAAAGGAATCATACTTGGGCACTTCCTCGTATGATTGATCTTAACAAGATTGTACTATTTATGTATGCTTGTATCTTTGTACGAGTCAAACTAATCACATTTAAATAAGGTAGCTTTATAACAACCATTTGCACCAACATAGGTGAGTTGGAGGACCTCCTGTAAAAAGTCGTAGTACTCCACTTCATCTACACTTTTAATACACACCCCGTAATTGATAGTTGACTTATCCTTTCCATAGACGTACGTGTGAAAATTAAAGTTGTTAGTATAGTAATTCTTCCACACATACATATCTTTCCTAGAACCCATTGCAAGGGCCCTAATAACATCATTGGTAATGTTCGAGTTCAAGACCTATACATATGAAATGTATGTCACAGATTGTATTCATAAAGTTATTATTACATAACATTAAATAATATGATTACTGCATATTACTCACATGTTGTTTTAACCAATTAGGAAATTGGTCCTTAAACTTACTCCAAACATCTTGAAGGCAAACAATAGGATTGAATTTCAATACATCTTGATCAAAATGCCCAATAATTACAAAAAATGTCAAATGATCTCCAAAGTCGCTTACTAATGATTACTTACACATAAAATTAAACACATATTTTGAAAAATTCATACCGTTCATATTGTTTCAATAGTTCACAATTGGAAAGGACACATTGATGAGCAAGGTGATAATCTTGATCATCTAGATATTTAGAATTCCCTTTGAGGCTGCATATCTAACATTTTCAGAAAAGATGGCAGGGATATTAGAATTACTTCCATTAACACCAACTCTAACATTTCGCCATGCATCTCTGGGTTTTATGTCCACATTCTCACCATATTGGGCAAGGAAATTTAAAATCTCCTCTATCAGATATGCATTACAAATAAAGGTTTCGACTCGAGTTTTATTTCCAACCTTATGTTTCAAGTTATGGAGAAACCTATATTATTGTCAACAAAAGGTTAGCATTCACATACAAACAATGAAAGGAACTCCTATAATTTAGAATAGATTTTTCACCTTTCAAATGGGTATATCTATCTGTATTGAACTAGTCCGCCGACTCTAGCCTTATAAGGCAAGTGGACAGGAAGATGTTCCATGACATTAAAGAAAGCAGAAGGGAAATATTTCTCTAATTTGTAAATAATTTCAGAGATATTTTTCTCCAAACAAACCATATGATCAAGTTGAATCCGTGAAGAGCAAAGATCCTGAAAAAATTGACTAATCTCTGTAATTGATTTCCATACATTTGTAGGAAGTAACTCCCTCCAGGCGACTGGCAATAACCTTTCTATGATAGTTTGATAATCATGGCTTTCCAAGCCATGAAGCTTATCACCTTAGACATCTATGCACCTACTCAAATTCGAAGCATAACCAGTTGGGAATTTCAAATCTTTTATCCACTCACATAAAGCTTTCTTTTCCTCCTTATTAAGCATAAATGGAGCACTTGGCATTGTCCATTTTTCTCCACCAGCCACCCCAGTAGGTTGTACATGTAACTTTTGACGTTTACCATGCTTGACCAGATCTCTTCTAGCATTAACATCACCTTTTGTTTTGCCCTCAATGTCTATTATTATGTAGATTATCACACATTCTTTTCTATATGCATGACATCCAAATTATGATGAATCAATAACTTCCTCTAGTATGGACGTTCCAAAAAATACTTTGTTTAATCCAATTGTGAGACACTCCATACAACAGAATTTTACCACAATGATTAGCATTTTTCGGCAACTTAAAGATACGATCTCACACTTCCTCTCTATTCAACAAAGGAGTGGGGTTGGACTCTTCCACCCTATTCTTGTAGAAGACAACTTTATTCTTTCTAAAAAAAGGGTCATGAGGTAGAAATTGACAATGGCAATCAAACCAAGAATACTTCTTGCCATACTTTAACCTAAACGACCTCATATGCTCCACACAACATGAGCATGCCAACCTTCCGGCTGTCATCCATCTAGATGGCATACCGTAAGCAGGGAAATCAATTATAGTCCAAAGTATGGCTCCTTAGATACATCATATGTTTGAACTCTAATGGTCCACAACTGCTTCAACTCCTCAATAAGAGGTTACATGTAAATATCACAGTTTCCTTTAGGAGATTTGGGTCCCAGAATAAGTAAACTCAAGAACATATATGGCTTTTTCATGCAAAGCCAAGGTGGTAGGTTATGTAGAGTAAGAATAACCGGCCAATAAGAGTAAGGCTGCCCAAATTGACCAAATGGAGAGAAGTTATCTGTACATAATTCAAGTCGGACATTACAAGGCTCAGCTACAAACTCAGGATCAGCCTCAACAAGATGTTTCCATGCCTCTCCATCAGATGAATGTGTAAGGAAGCCACTAATGCATAGATTCTCTGTATGCCATATCATTTGCTCCGCAACATTTTTTTTTTGTTGCATAAAGCCTTTGCACCATTGGTGTAATGGAAAAATATATCATTTGCTTCTTTGCAATAGGCTTACCCCCTTATTGTTTTCGTAAGATACCTATCTGCATGACATACTTCACATTTATCCAAATGGTTAGCCTTCTTCCAAAACAATGCACACCCTTTACGACAAACATCTATTCTTTCACGTGGGATTTCAAGACCAGCTAGTGACTTTTTCATGCCATAGAAGGTCTTAGCCATCTTGTTATTATGAGCACATATATCCTTAATTAATGAGGCAAAACCATCAATAGCTCTGTTGGGGATGTTGTATTCACATATAAGATTTGTTATTCTTGCAGGTATTGAAAGCAAATATAACTGACAACCATCATACAATAGCTTCTCAGTAGCTTCTATCATTTCAAAGAAAGCCTTCATTTTAGGATTTGGATCTTCTTCAGCATTACCCGATCCTTCTCCCCAATTAGAAGCCAGGGGTCCTAAAGTATCCATAACCATATCCCTCATTAGGGTACCTTCAACACTATTAGATGTAGACATGGGATTTTCAACTCCTAACTTAGTATGTTGTTCACCATGGTAAGTCCACTGATAATAATTAGGACAACACTCATTCTTCTAGAGATGTAACTTGACAGTATCCTCATCTAAATAAGACACATTCCAGCATTTATTGTAAGGGCATTTAAGCTTTTCATATTTCTTAAAATGCTCTTCTATACTAGCAAATTTAATAAATTCATCTACTTGTCCCTCAAAATCCTCACTCAAATAATCCCCATCAAGCCTCTTATACATCCAATCTCGATTAATCCCCATTATTGCATTTGAGAAAGAACAACATTCACTACACTATTAATAACAAGTGAGTAGTTTAGGAAACTTTTCTATTCTATGCGATTTAAGCGTGTAATTCAATTATTAAACAATAACTGTAGATAACTAACATCAACACATACAAAATGTTATGACATGGTACAATCTTATATATCCCCTTCTACAAAAGTAGGTGATCCTAAACTCATTCATGATTCATATAACATTTGATTATTTAGCTACACCATTGCATATATGAGGTAAAATTTTGGCAATGTTTCCCTACAGTTCTCCAAATTACGAATTTTGAAGATGAGTCAAACATATGGTCATCATCTCTAAAATCGCATCCGAAGAACATAAGGAAATCCTAACCAATATTTACCCAATGTATGCAATGACTTTGTTGCTAAACAATCAAATATCATAATACTCTTGAACTGTCCAAATCGAACAACTCAATGATTTATACATGGTATAACTTTCCATTAACAATTTCCTTCAAGATATTACAAGTAGCATCTTCTAAATACCTTTGTCATTGAAGACCCTATCTACAATATTAATAAATAAATTGTTTCCAAGATGTCTCATGTATAAATCTTTGAACGCCTATTCTAAGTTTAATGAAAGAATTATATTCATAGGAATATTCTATACATATAATTTATGTGTATGCATGATTCACACACCAACAGATCACAGCATAAATAAACAAATAGTAGGAACCAAATTAAATAGAAACCCAAATACATAAGCTTCGCATCAGAAAAGACAACTTATAATTCATCCAAGTAAGTACATTATCACCAAGATAAATTAAAAATTAATCTATTATCATAGCATAGCTACGTACAAATTCACTTACCAGTAGCTACGCACAAATTCACTTACCAGTAGCTACGCAATTAAATATTGAATTAGATTTGAGGTGCTGCCCACCTTAGTTTTTATCTCGTCTGTGTTTTCCTTTTTGCTATTCCAATGACAAGAAACCAAGCCAAGCAATTCAAGGCATATCATCCATATAGAAATT
>NCQV01064967.1:21546-31955 GCA_002740545.1 Lophocereus schottii
GGGAATTATTGTCACCGATTACCATCATTACCATGGATCCGTTCTCGCATTCTCCATCTAATAATCTCAAACACGATGCATGTCTTCTCTCTCAAAAGTTATGACCCTGCTCGCCAATGAAGAGTGGTGGCCTCCGAACGCNNNGTGTCGCAGACCCCGTCATGACTGTTCAATCGGTGACACCCCTTTTGCCACTAGAAACATCCGCAAGCGACAGTAAGGTCAGATCTATACTCCATGCCAGTGTTCTCTTTTTTCCTATGTGAGAATTGTGCCTCCCCCGAAACTAATTCATGGTGAGGATTGAACTTGGATGGAGGATTGAAGATCTAAATCTTGTGCTCAATGTCATATTTGCATCGTACAGGCTACCATGTATTGTGTGGGTTTTTGCTCAATTTGTCTTGAAAATGTTGTGGGTTTGTGTTAACTTGGAGATTCAAGTATATGAATTTGTGTTGAATTTTTGGACTTGGAGCTTCAATTTTAGCGGACATAGATTGCAAATGTGCGTGTGATTTTTTTATTGGGAGCTTCAAGTTTAGATGTGAGGGGGCATATTTGCAGGGGAAAACACTGGATTAATTTGTGTTGAATTTAAAATTGGAATATATACGATTGGCATTGGATTTGATGTATATGCGATTGTCATATTAGAATATTTAGTGTATGTGATTGAAATTGAAATTATGTGACTGTCAGATTTTAAGATAATATGTTATTCAAAGTATTTGTGACCCTCCGACATACTTATAATTCTTTGTATGTGTTGTTCTGCAATACCTTAATTCATTACTTATAAGATGTTGTGAGTTGAAAGTAATAGCAGCTAGTTGTATAGCGATCTTCATCGGTTCGTGCTTTTAATTTAACTTTGTGTATTATGGATTGTTGATAGTAACAGAAACGTATATACTATGACCCCTTCTGCAAGGAAATCACATAATTGGACAAAGAAGGAGGATAAGAAGTTGTTGGATTTGTTGATTGAACAACAACCACAAGGGGCACCACAATTTGAACAGCCTATGATGAAAGTGTTGTTGAAAAATGAGGGCATTGATAGGGATGCCCCCCAAATCAGAAACTATTAGAATGACATGTTGAAGAAATTAAAAGCAAGGGAATGGATTATAAGAGGTATAGGTGTTGGTGTTGATTCTAACACTAGGGCTGTTAAAGCGACTACTGAAACTTGCGCGAGGTTCTTTCAGGTACATTATGTAATCATATTAAAGTTTAGAAAATAAAAAATGACATAATATTATTGTTGTCGTAATATATATGACAAATTGTTTGCATTGATTTGTAGAAGTTTGGTGGGAAATTTAAAACTTTTCGTGAGAGAGCTCCTGCAAATTTAGATAAGATGAAAGTAGTGTTCCTTAGTACGCATGCGATGAGTGAAATGAGCTTTCAACCAGTGATGGTTGCTTCAAGAAGCAACCCGAGTAGAAAAGACCAAAAGGTAGTAAGTGATTTGAAAGAACACGTGGGTGATGGTGATGAAGCTAACAAAGGATGTTTCCAATGAGGCGGTACAATTAATTCCTGTGGCAGAAAGTCATCCTCTTTCTAGAAGTGCTCATACCAGATCTCGAAAGCGTAGAAGTGAAGGTGGAAGTTCAAGTGACAACCGACACCAAATGCAAGAATTAATTGACTAGTTAGAGCAGGATGCACAAATTCAGCATGCCCTTGTTGTGTTCCGCATAAGGGAGGAGGCTAGGGCCCAGCCCCAACCATCTATTTACCAAGAGGTTCTGATAAAGTTAAGGGAGCATCCTGGGATTGCAATAAAGGGATTAGATGTCATATTCGAAGTGATGGAGTACATTAGACGGGAGAAGGATGCAGAATACTTTATATTATTTGACAATGATGATGTGCGTAGATACTTACAAGTTAGAGGGTTTGGAAATGTATAACCGGTTGGTCCTTTGAAGTGATGGCTCTGGGAAGATGTATGGATAATGTTTTTTCAATTTTGTTTACGGTTTATAGAGTGGATTTGTGTTGACTAGTACTGTGTTGGTTTGACAGTTTAGTTATGTTGGATGTTTGTGTTGATTAGAATGGAGTTGTACTCCTAGTTTCTGTATACTTGCTAGTGTTGAATTATAGCAAGCTATTGTGAAATATGAGTTGTGTTTGCACAAATCAAAAGTTGCTTGACTTTTCATCTAATTCCTTTATGATTCTATATGATGTAGAATGGATGACGATGAAGAACGTGTTGCCAACACTCTTCTGCTGTATACACTAGGACAAAGTAGTTCAAGTAGTTCACATCAAGCTCCAAGTGCACACCAAAGATTACCAAAGATGATAGGCGGGGAAAGTGGGGCAAAGTTCATACATCTAGTGTTATACGGTAATCATCTTGATTTATGTCAAAAACTTTTATGCCGTGAATGAGATGTTTTTACACATCTTGTTAACATCATGGTAGAGAAGGGATTATTGGATGAGGGGTGTTTTCTTAAAGCAATCGAAATAGTTACAATAACCTTATACATTTTGGCAAGAGGAACAAGCTATCGGGATGTTGAAATCCGATTCCCGCATTCTCCATCAACTATAAGCAAGTACCATAATCAAGTCTTGCAAGCTTTAGTGAAATTATACGTTGATATTGTTAGGTCATATCAAAGTCAAAATCAAGTGCCTCTTGTAATTAGTGAACAATCGAGCTTTATTCAGGCCATTGTTTAAGGTACTTTGCTTAAGGTAAATAAAATGTATATAATGGCTATCATATTCAACCACCTATAACTTGAACCAGAATTTTCAAATTTTTTGTAGGACTGTATTGAAGCATTAGATAAGACCCATATTCAATGTGTAATTGTAGATGACATCAGTTAACGTTATCGAAATCGTAAAGGGAAGAAAACTTCAAATGTGTTGGTGGTCGTTTCATTTGACGGCATGGTTGCATATGTCAATGCCGTTTGGGAGGGAAGTTCCTACGATCTACCTATATTATGAGACACATAGTTCAACCTAAGTTTGACGTTGACTTCCCTTATTCGTCTCCACATACCCCCGTTAGGTGTTGTACTTTGTGTACAATATTGCCTCCAACGCTGTACTCATCATATTCTGTTTTTTTTTTTTCATATATACTTGAGGAAGTATTATTTGGTGGATTCCGCATATCAAAATACGGTTGGGTACTTAGTTCCTCATAAAGATAGCAAAGTTCGGTACCACATTTCGAAGTCCACAAATGGTCGTGACAATAGCGTTCGGGGTACGAGGGATGAAAGAGGAGTTCAACTACCATCATTCCTATTAACGGGGAATAGTGGAATGAACATTTGCAGAGATGAAGATGACATGGAAGATATTAGATAACAGGATGCCTCAAATGACATTGGAAAACCATATTCAAATAATAATTACAGTGTGCACACTTCATAATCTCAATCGTCTCCATCAAAATGGCAAACAAATATCTCCAAGCTGCCGTCGAGCAAAGGAGGACACATTGATACATTGCTTGATGGAAATGCTAAAAATTCCATGATACAATTTAGAACTCAACTAGCTAATTCGTGAAATTTGGGAATCTTGTTCGAAATGATATGAAAAACATATACACCTTGACAATGTCTACTGCATAAATCCTGTAATACATCTGCAGTTTGAGTGACAAATAACGAATCTTTGGTTCACATTCCACAAAAAAATTATTCCTTCAATATACAAAACAAAAAAAAAATACTTCTACAATTTGTGCGACAAATAATGAATATTTTGTGAACACTGCAAAAAATTTTAAAAGTTTCTTCGACATACGGGAAAAAACAAATCTGTAATTTTTGTCATGAGTGACAAATATTTGATTAACATCCCAAAAAAAGAAAAAGTAATTATTAAATTTACAGATAAAATAACACATCTGCAATTTGTGGCATGAATTACGTATATTTGGTTAACATTGCAGCAAAAAAAAATTCCTTCAATATAAAAAAAATACTTCTGTAATTTTTATCACGAATAACGAATATTTGGTTCACAACCCACGAAATACAAAATATTTCTTCAATATACAAAACAAAATAATACCTCTGCAATTTTTGCCCCCGACAATGAATTTTTGCTTGACAACACAAACAAATAAACAATATTTCTTCAACATAAAACAAAAATAATGCATCTGCAATTTGTGCCATGTGTAATGAATGCCAAATATTTAAATTAAATATTTGATAGAAAATTATTGCGGCCAATTAAAAAGCATTATGTGTCACAAATTATGCAGAAAATAAATTATTACTCTTTTCGTTAAATAAAGAAAATTAGGAGAAAAACCCTAACTCTGACTTCTCTAAACCCTAACTCTGACTTCTCTATAAAAAGGAAGCTATCCATCTTGCTTAAGGGATTGNNATTCTAAGAATTTACCAAAGCTCAAGCATTTTCTCTTTAGAAGGAGATAGTAAGCACCTTAAGCACGTGTCGTCTATTCTCAGAAATCAAATTGTAACACCCCGAGTGTGGCTTAAAAAGATCGAAGTGACTACTTATATCACCAAAGGTGCACCTTTCTTTTCGAAAAGTTTACTCTTAAGAACTCCACAGTTAAGTGTGCTTGATGGGGAGCAATCTTCGGATGGGTGACCTCCTGAGAAGTTTCCCGAGCAGGGTGTGAGCGAGGACGAAGTACGCCGGAAAGCCTTGTGATGATTTGTGGGGCCAGTCGTCGATCCTTGAAACTGTTATTGGTAAGACTTATGATTGAGAGGCGTCGGGACATTACAAAAATACTTTTTCTTAATTGAAATTAAGCCTCCTAAGCCTTCTCTCAAACCTCCTAGACCTTCTCTCAAGACCAAATTTACTCAAATTCAGCCAAGAAGATTGAATTAGAGGATTACTTCAATTGTATTCGACGCAGAGATTATACTCATATATACAATATCAATACGAAAGTTCAATCTGTTACTTAATTTCTTGTCTACTTTATTTTAGGCTCAAAGTTTCTGTTTATAGTTACATCCTTCTTGGGTGCTAGGAGTACATAGCAAAGCAGACCAATCATGTGATGCATAGCTAATTGGGCTCCAAATAATATTATTGTTGTAATGTTGTGGAGTCTTTGATGGGTGTAATGAGTGTTAGATTGTTGCTTATAGATGGTATCATCCGTGTATAATATTGCACCTTTCTGTTTTTGTTTCGGGAGTGTTATGAATAATTTACCTTGATGGTGTAATAAGAGTATTGTTTAGTGCAATAAAAGTAGGAACAACTTTTCCTCCATAGATAGCTATTGTATCATGGAGTTTGATTGACACATTAGAATGTGACATGTCTTTCTATCATATACTTCGACACTCTGTGCAACACTTCGCCCTAAGAAAATATCACTATAGAATAGTTGGCGGCACTTTTGTGAAATATTTTATTAATAGTGGATTACTTCTAATCATCCCTAACAATTAGCAATTTGAATATTTATCATATCCAGAAGTCATGTAAGTGCTACCATTAATATAAATTTGTGTTGTTCAAGATGAGATCAATGGTATTTCACAAATTTTGTTGCATTTTTAAAAATATTTTATTGCACATATTTATTTCATTTTTAACAGGAATTGATATTGACTTATCATTCATGTTAGCTAGGAATGAAAGCACTATCATTTCAATCATCAATATATAAACATTGAACATAAGAACCTTGAATGATGTGTTCTTTGTAAGGACAGTAGTTGCTCTCAGACCCGACCCAAACCTATCAAATTTGATGCAATTTAGAGAGTTAATTAAATGAGATCCAACGGGTTTTAAGCAGGTTTGGTCCAAGGGATGCAGGCTGGGTATGGATCTAGGTTTGGGTAATTCAGTCCCAGACCCAACCCAGGACCCGTTTAAGATCTACTAATTTTGAAAAAAAAATGTGGCAAAGATAATTGGATAAATTAAATTTAAACTAGTGAATCCTAAAGTCACTTAGCTTTCTACTGGTTCTTGAAGAAGAATTATTTTGTTGTGTTTGTTTAAAATTTGATAAACTTTGTCTTTGTGGTTTGTATTAAAATAAAATATTATTTTAGTGTGTAAGATGTAAGTACGAACATTTAGCTATAGTATATGTTGCTAGAATACTTTTTTCATTAAATATCACATATTCTAAATTCAATTATAAATTCAATTATTTGTCTTTAGAATGTAGTAATTCGTGTTGAGATGTGATAAAAATAATTTTTCATGTAAAAAACAATTAGGACCCATGGACCTGCATAGCTACAAGGTCTGGGTCTAGGTCCCATCTTTTATTTTTTTGGGTCTAAAACAACCGGAAACCCCTCTAAATTTTAGTATGCTCTATGCACAAAGCATGAATAAGAAACACCTAAAATATCTGCAAATTAACCAGGCTCAACAAAAATAGGATAATAGCATAAGAAAACTAAGCATTCTTGTTGCCCAGCACCTAGATTAGCTAAATGATCTACAATTTAGCTTGCTTTGCGATTGCAATGGTCGATCCCCACTACCCATTCCACGTTCTAGACATGATCTTGGCATTTCTTAAGGATGAAGTAGAGTTGGTTGGGCCTTCTTGGCACTTGTACTTTGTTAAAGATATTCTCAGAATTCACACACGCCTATATTTTCTTAAAGCCACAAGCCTATGTCATATAAAGACCATGGACTAATGCTAGTAATTTTTATTTTAGTGAAGAGCACATACAAAAGTTAGCACAAAACTGCTTAACTAGTTACCAATGTGCCCTTGATCACCCCCCCCGGCCAAGCCACTCATGCAAAGGCTTCATTGTGAGGCTTTGTCCTAGGTAGAAGATTAATCTTCAGTTAGATTGCATAGTTTTAGTGATTTCCTTACTTCATATGATCTCCTTAGTTCAACATCAAAGTTAACGAAGGACTTTACATTTCTCTAATGCCATAGTCACCAAACTATGTTAGAGAAGATTGTGGATAAGTTTGGGTTACGGCTGTTTTGAGGATCCATATTCAAAGAGAGCTAAAAGGAAGAGTAAAAGAAGAAGGTTGACACCTACATGAAGTTAGCTGCTCCTAGATTTGCTTTAACACCTTCTCACACAAGATAAAAAGTATCTTCCAACATTGCTTCACAGCTCATAAATAAAGGATCATATGTAAGGTTTCAACTCATTTTACTTGCATTCGTCATAGATTGGTCATAGGTAACTAACCAGAGAATGAAACGAAAGAATTGTGGAGCAACAACTTTTCCATATCAAATTTCAAAAGTGTTTCTTTTCTTCCTCAATGTTAGAATTGACCATGCATTGCTAGGGCCGACGTTATAGACCAACCTCTTGAACTTGAATTATTCGACACCATTTGATCTTCATTCTCCTCACCTTGAGCTAGTTTGTGAAAAGTAATGACTGTTGGAGCATCCTCAAGGAGCTAATAAGAAAATTTTCCGCACTGCTAGCCTTGGTTTTTACCCCAAAGATGCACCACTTTACTATTTTGAAGATTGGGCGGGAGAGGATCAAGCACCATGTTACAAAGAGAACCTTCACCTGGCTA
The DNA here is from genome assembly GCA_002740545.1 of Lophocereus schottii. NCBI lineage: Eukaryota > Viridiplantae > Streptophyta > Magnoliopsida > Caryophyllales > Cactaceae > Lophocereus > Lophocereus schottii. The sequence continues at coordinate 29,089 of NCQV01064967.1, forward strand.
GTTGTGAAACCAGAATAGGTTTGCCTGTTATTGCAGTCTTTATTTTTATCACTATTGTGAATTCATATTTTAGAATGCCTCTATATGTGTTGGAAGCATCTCTTATTAGGTTGTACATTTGGGGGTCGCATTGCCCACGGCAATACTCAGCTCTAAAAACACAAGACTAGTTTCTCTTTTTCTATTAACAACCGAAACACAAGTTTTGAGATAAAAAACAGTATTTACTTCCCTCATCAAGCGAAAACCCAATCCACTTACTCCTTAGACTTTGTAATTTGATCCAACGAGATATGATACATTGTTTAGTGATTATCAGTCACACGTAAAAGAAATCATCATCATTTACAATCAATGTCATCACAAAGCGGTTAAGGTAGACGAGTTGTTTACATGGCATCGTATGAGATGATGGAAATTGTGGAATTGGCTAGGCTTGCACAACCATCTTGTGATAAGACTTTTAATCTCCGACCTGGAAGCCTATTATCAACTGTGTAAAAAATAATTCAGAAAGTTTGCTTATCTACTCTTCGATTTATAGTGGGCATCCTAAGTATTTACCTAGGTCATCAGTTATAGGGATCTCTAATTCAACATTCACTTCCTCTTTGACCTATTGCCTTGTATTTTTAGATAAGAAGACCAACGAGTTATAAAAACTGACATACTGTCCTGAAGCAAAGCGAAACAAATTGAAGCAATACTTGGTTCCTTGACTTGCTCAATTGGAGCCTCACTAAAAAGGATTGTCATTTGCCAAAAAAAGTAATTAGCAAGTTGCAGACCTCCTCTTTGGCAAAGACTGACTTCAAAGTTCCTTTAATGACTATGTCTTCAATAAGCTGATGTAGTCGCTCCATGGGGATAACAAAAAGATGGGGAGGCAAAGAGTGTCCTTGTGTCACAGTACGAGAGGGGGAAAAACTATGTTCGACCTCTATTCCAGAAGACACTAAAGTTCGTGAGGCTTGAACAATTCATTATGGTGTAGCATTTATTGTAGTAAGTTGGTTTTTATTAAGGTTTCCTCAGTAAAGGATCAATATAGCGGATTGTAAGACCTCTCTAGATCCAACCTGATTGTCATGTATCCGGTTTTGCCATTCTTTTACCTTATAAATGATTTATGACCCTGGAACAAACATTCTGTAGGCGCAATAAGAGTTACCATGATCATCTTTAGCTTACTAATAATTTTTTTTAGTAATTGTCCTGTAAGTGACATTGCAGAGGGCAATGGCTCTCAACTACATTACTGTTTAAAGATTGAAACTTTTAGAATAAGGATGAAGAAGGTTTCACTAAGGCCTTTAGAAAAGCAGCACCTCTTCAGGATGTAAAGAACAAGCTACATCAAATTGTCCCTAGTAATATCCCTAATTTTGGGAGAACATTGCCTGATAACCATATGGGCACAAAGGTCCATTTTAAAAAAGCATGGTTTCGTATTTCACTTCCCATATGTTGCTTATTGACATGTGCAAGTTGTTCATTGTTGCGGCCATGGAACTAGTGCTCTATAAGGATACTAGGGATAGTACACATTATTATCATCAGTGTATAGTTGTGTAAAAGATTCAGTCATATCCTTGATTTCTCGCTCATCCTAAGAGCCAATTCCCATCCACATCTTCGCAATGAGCCTATTTGATTGAACCTTCTCTTGACAACGGTGCTTAAATGATAAAATGTTGCATATCAGTCCATTTTACAAATGGCTCTTCTTAAGATTTTTGGAACCTGATTAATTCAATTTGAGATAAAACTTCATCTAGTTCTTTTTATAAATGAGCCTTTAAATTAGTTAGAAGTAGTTGGATCCTCTGCTAATTTCCCTCAATTCTGATCCATAACTCCTTTTCCTTTTACCTTTGAAATGCATTGTCAAAAACCAGTTAACTAAAGGGTTGATACAAATAATAGAATTCTAATTCTTTAACAAGAACTAATCATGCAAATTCTTCACGAGTGACCTAAGCTGATTGAAATCAGAAAATAGCTGCTGGACTTAATGAAGTGGGTGAAACCATGAGATAAGACCAGTAATGGGCAAAGGTCTAATTGATTGTGAATAAGATGATGAATTCTTGCATCTTGACATAACATCCTCTAAGCATGATTATAGAGTCCTACATCTAACCTTGTAGACTTTCGTATTTATGGATTTAGGCTTCAAGACCAAGTGAATACTAATCTTAAAAATCCCAAATTGAAAACAACCATTCTCCTTGATCCAATTATAAAAAATTTGACCATTTACGTCCACATAATTAGTAAAATTCAACCAATTAGATCTAATATGTTGAAATTATCTACCAAAAACCATGGTTAAGAAATTTTTTAAGGAAATTCACCAAGATTAGTCCATAACTCTATTGCTTGTTGTTCTTCTAGACTACCATATATTAGAGAAGCCGCCGTTTATTACCTCTTATTGATAGCACAAGAGTTGCATATTGGTGAGAGGAGGAGACCACTTGCAAATTAAGATGATATTTGACTGTATTGATTAATGTTTCTTTTATGAGTTACTCTATTTATTCTGAAATACTCTTAATAATTATTTTTGATAGTTCCTACCTCACAAATTATTTGTTAGTAGCCCTTAAGCCTGCACTCCGCACAGGTAGTTTTAAAATTTTAGTTAATCTTTTTACGGATTTTATAATTAATCTTATAATTTAAATTTTTAGAAATAATACTATCAATGTATTAGCAATTTATTTTCCTTTTCTATTTATAGAAGTAGTTGAAAAGATACTCTTCATTACAATACTTTAAATCACATATTATTTTAATTTTAATTTTTAAACAAAGCCTTAATAAATGCTTAAGAGACATGTGTCACAACTGCAGAGTTTGTA
>NCQV01064976.1:0-14409 GCA_002740545.1 Lophocereus schottii
CTTTTTCTCATACTCTCCCAATGGCTTGCCAACCTTACCCAGTCCTTATCACACTTAAGTGCCCACCTCTGATTCTCTTTCCCAGGAGGATGCTAAACAAAGCCTGCAAATTTTGGGAATTTCACACTCTGTTCCATAGCTGTTTTCTTTACATCTCTAAATAGGTCAATCACTTGATATTAATCCAAATTCATATCAAAAATTGAGAGCATTTTGTCCTTATAATGTACAACCAAATTCTTTCCCCCTTGTGTATAACGATTTCACAAAATTAGCTACACATACAAAATTATCTTTCCAAACAAGTCCACATGATGTGCTTCTAAAAAAGGATTCGAAGAACCAGATGCAGAAATCTTCAAAAACAGAAACTTTAGCACTTCAAAAACCTCACTACAAGTTAAAAAACTAAAAACCCTAACAATCCATTTACATATCACTTTCCAGAAAGAGGAATAAAAAAGAGGAATCAAGGACATGCAAGTCGAATGTGATGAATGTTAAGCAAAATAACTACCACTTACCATGATCCTTCAGTCTTCTTCTTCGATATGGTCAGAAAATCTAGAACACTTTGCTTTCTCACTTTATCTTGTCTTCCTTCTTCTTCTTCTTCGTACTCAACCAGACAAAAAGGAGAGAGAATTGAGGGGATGCGTACTAAATTTTCAATCTTCTATTTTGATTTGGTCTGACCATCACCATCTCTGCTTCGTCACTTCTTCTTCTATGTCTTCTTCTTTCTCGTGCTCAAATAGGGACAAGGACAGAGAATTGAGTCTAGAAAGAAGAGAGAAAATTAGGTGTGTCATAAATGCACTCTGACATTGCATAAAGGAAGCCTTCCTGTTGCCATTCAAAATACCGCAACAAACAAAAACCATCATGACTGTGTCAGTTCGCGGGCTCCAATGCATATACTAAGGGTAGTTTTGTCCTTTCATCTTTCTGATGAGTGCTGGCACCGGAAAAGGACCTCTCATTAGTTGCAGCAAAATAAAAGGGACCTAATAATGCATTTTGAGAATACAGGGCCCAAAAAATGGTCCATAAAATAGTATGCACCTCGGAGTCATTTTTGTGCGCACATTAATGTGAGGAACGTACTTTTTTTACAGTGCCGAGTAGAAATGATCCCCGTTCTTTTTTGTAATTATTTTCCATTTAAAAAACATTTTCAATTTATTCATTTTTCGGACTTGGAAAAATCCAGTATTATTTCAAGTTATTGAATTGGTATGCCACTAAATTTTTTTATGGATTTTTTGAAGATCTATTGCAAATTATTTATACTTACTAAATACACAGGAGTGAGCATTGCTTTGCAAATATTTAATTTTTGTATACCACCGTCGAGTTCAGGTCACTTAAGCTCAGTGGTGAGATGATGTAGTAGCGGACTTGGTTGAGGTGGTGAGAGCTTTGTTCACAAATTTTGACCGAAGACACACTTCATGGGTCACATCGTTAACTTACTTTCTCTCTCTATGAACCACCCATTAACTACCTCCAGCCTTCAACTTAAATTCCCTAAAAAAAGAGTTGGTTCCTCGTAGAGAAGCTCAGTTCTTACTCGTCCCCCTCACTGACCCAATTCTCAAATCTTGCACTGTGGTTTATCTGTGTAAAGAATATCGAAGCAAATCCTAGATTGTTACCACAAAAAACATTGTCATTGAAGAAATTTGAAGGACGAATTTGGTTGCTGCACTTGTTGAGGAGAAGCTATATTTGGGAAGTGGAAGTTGAAGATTTTGATCTTTGTTGTTCCTTTCTACAGAAGGTAAGTTATTATCTGTGTAGCAGATTGCAATTGTTTGGGTGATGGGTCTGTTCTTTGTCTTGGTCTTTTTTAATTTATCAACTTCAATTTACTTCAATTTCAACCCACTTCAACCAATTTCAACCTATTTCAATAAAAAATCCCAACTTCAAAATACTTCAATCAATATCAACCTACTTCAATCCACCTCCTTCAAAATTATATTGTCACTATTTTATCCATCATATAAAAAATGTACAAACTTTAACTAACTTCCACCTATTTCAACCCGCTTCAATAAAAAAATACCAACTTCAATCAACTTTAACCTATTTCAATCAATTTCACCTTTTTACTAACTCCAATTTATCAATGAAAAGAACAGATATATGTATGGAATTTGAGGCGTAACTGGGGTGAGGTGTACTTCACTAGTTGTTAATTTGTTGAATGTATGGTGGGTTTGCGTTGGGTTTGGTGGCCTTTACTAAATTGTTTTTGTTGCTTGCGTGACTAGGTAGCTATTTTATTTTAATTTTTTTTTTGCCTGCTAGTGTGACTATTATGACTCAATTGCTTTGAGTAAATGGTTGAAGATTTAGAAATTTAGTTTTCTGGGAAATACATGACTGAACATGAGTTTAAATATGAATAAGGTGATGTTGAGGACAAAAGTAATTCTGATGTTGACAAATTGTCCTTCTTTGAGTTGAAATGGTATGTTGAAGTGCTTGGGATTGATAATGTGGTTGACTTGTATTATGCAACACTAGTATTGAGCTTGAAATCAAGTTTGACNNNNGGCAAGAGTGATTCAGAATCAATTAACATGGCCACTTGTGTAAGAGCACACAAAGCCTTAACTGTGTTCATAATTCATGGCATGGATGAACCTAGTTTGATTCCTCTTGCTCTCCCTCCTCTAGAGATGCTTATGCCCAGGAGCCCAAAAAGCATAGCCTCTAGTTCAACCCATTCAATTAGCTCAAAATCCTTTGGCCCTAGGGTGAAGCATACTCCTACTAGTCCCCATTGTCAAAAGTTAAAAAAAAAAAAACAAAAGGCCCTAAAAATGTTTGTTACTGTGGCCCCAAAACCAACAAGTCAGGAGCCCAAACAACATCAATGCCAGAGGCCCAAACAACAAAAATTTCAGAGGCCAAATAAAAAAAAAAAATAGTCCAAGAAGCTGAAAAGCCACCAATCCTAAAGGCCCAAAAATACTAATGCAAGAGGCCCAAAACCCACCAATGCCAGAGGCCTAAACTTCATCAATGTAATCTAATGAGACAGAGGATGTCCGATACGCACAAAACTCTAGAGTGTGAGTCTTAAGAAATGCAATGACAAAGACAAGGGACATGCAGTTGGGTATGATTGGTAGGACCCTCGCCCTGATTACCTATTCCATGGCAGGAACTTGTTAGAGGGGGTGAAGATATCTTCTCATTAGGGGATGACAGTGAATATGAACCTGAGGGAGAAGACCAAGATGAATCTGCATCAAAGAAAATATCTTCAAGCAAGCACAAAAAAGTAGTGTTGATCACACTAGGGTGGAAGACATGGAGGGGAGTAATGCTGATGATGAAATGGACACTAATATAGATGACATAGAGACTAGTGATGAAGAGTGGAAAACAATAAATGAGCATGTTAAAAGCTTCAACAACTAAAGGTAGTTGAACATGAGTAGGAAAGAGTTGGAGTTAGTGATATTTCCCAAATGTTCAGGGAATGTCAGAGTGAATATGAAGATTCCAAAGATGAAATAGACACAAGGGGTGAGATTGATGATGACATGCCTAAGTTATTGAGAAAGAAGGACAACCCCATGAATGTTGATAAGAACACTAATTTCAAAACATTAAAGTGGCAGATCGGTATGACTTTTGGGGCAACAACAAAATTCAAAGATGCTATTGCTATGTTTGTTATTTTTCAAGGATATGACATGAGAATTGCAGTATCAAACTCTACAAAGAAAAGAATTGGTGCTACTTGTAAAGAGTCTTGTAATTTCAAGGTTTATGCTTCATGGGACAGGAAAAGTTGTAACTTATGTTGTGAGAACAATGAACAACCATCACAACTGCACAACAAACATGCTAAGAAATAGGCAATTGAAAGCTTGATGGGTTGCAAGATACTGTCTTCTAAGGTTCAAACACACCATCTAAGGAGTTACAAACAGAAGTTAAGAGAGACTTTAGAGTTGTGATCAGTAGCTGGTTTGCATGTAATGTGAAGAGGAGAGCACACAAACTAATGCATGGATCTCTGAAAGAGCACTACTGCAAAGTGGGAAGGTACATTAAGGAATTGAAAGCATCAAACAATGGAAGCACTTTCTTACTTGCAATAGACCCCACAATTACCAAAGAGATCTCAGTTTTTCAAAGGCTTTTTGTATGCTTTGAGGGTCTGAAGCAGGGTTTATTGTCAACGGTAGACCTATCCTATGTATAGATGCTGCATTTTTGAAGACTTTTTTCTGGGTGGTTGCTTATTGATAGCCATTGGGATGGATGAGAACAATCAGATGTTCCTAGTCGCCTGGGCAATTGCTAAAGGAGAGAATAGTGATAGTTGGGAATGGTTTTTCACAATTTACAAGTAGTTTAGGAGGCACACATGGATTTGAGTGGACAGTAATTTTAGATGAACACAAGGTAAGAAACATACCAAAATTTATAGTCAATTCTTCATGCTTTGAATGTCTGAAGTCTAATCTTGTTTTTGACCACTTAAATGTCTTCTATTACAGTCAATTCTTCATGCTGTCTCCACAGTGCTACCTAACTATGAGCATAGGTATTGTGCAAGAAACATTTAAGCCAAACAACATAAAGGTGAAGAATTGAAGATCTTATTCTGGAATGCAACAAAGGCTTATAATCAAGCTAATTTCAAAGATGCTTTAGAGGCCTTGAAGCTTGCATCCAACCAAGCACATGGGGATTTTCTGAAAGAGAATCCAACATTGTTTTGCCTTGCATTCAGAGAGTTAACTCCAAATGTGATATTGTACTTAACAACATCGCTAAGACATTTAATGCTTATATTGTACATGCTAGAGCCAAGCATTGCATAGATATGTTGGAAGACATCAGAGCTTCATTGATGGAGAGGATGTATGTTAAAAAGAAAATAATGAAGGTTGCTGAAGATGAAATATGTCTAAGACTTAGATTGAAACTTGAGAAAGAAATGGAGGAAGCCAGAAATTGTTATCCAATTCTTTATAAAATAAGGTTTTCTAAGTCATGCACTGACTTGAAAATCTCATGGTAGATATTGGCACTGCAAGCTGCACTTGTAGGAAATGGGACTTGATAGGGATCCCATGTTGTCATGCCATAGCATGTGTGCTACTTGGTTTAAACAAGATGCTGAGTCACATGTCCACTTATACTTCAAGAAGGAAAAATATTTGTAAGCATATCAAGCAAGGTTGCCCCTTGTGCTGGTGAAGGGCACTGCTCTGAGATGGATCTACCACTTAACCCTCTAGTGGTCAAGATTGGACTAGGGAAGCCTAGTAAGAATAGGAAGAAGGTTCCTTATGCAGATCCTAAGAGGCTAGGAAAATGGAGCAGGAACGGAAGACAAATGGGGTGTAAAACTTGCCATGAGCTTGGACACAATAAAAGAACTTGCCCACAAAAGAATAACCCAGATCTGCAGCAAGCTCATTAAAAAGACAAAAAGACAGACCCAGAAAGCATCAAATAGAGGTTTCTGATAAAGAAATGCAGCAAGATGCAGAAGGTACCAAGGGCAGAGGAGCAAACAGAGGGCCAAGGAGGGGGATTACTAGAGTAGCTAGAAGAAGACGTGGGGGAGGTAGAGGTAAAGCTGCAGAAGTGGGAACAAACCATAGGGTAACTTTCACTCTTTAAAATGCTACTTTTTAGGATGCTCTAGGAGTAATTTTTAATTAGCCATTTTTACTTTTCTCAGGATGCTGATGTAGCTAGGAGTGGACCACAGCTAGTGATAGATGGAGGGAAACCTACAATGTTCTCTCAAGCATCAATAGCAAGCAGTAGCTTACAGCCACAACCATTGACTTTTAATTGAATATTGAATGCATCTACAACAAACACAAGAACTAGTTAGCTATCCTTTTGTTATTTCTTTATTGTTGTGCATTTTACTTGGTGATATGAACAACAATGTAATTGTTTGAGCTTATTTTTTAGGAAGACTTCATAGTAGTGCTTTTGTTTAAGTAGTAACCACAAAGCTCAGTTGTTCTTTTAGTAATATGAAGACCAATATAACTGTTTGTTTATACCATGTGTGTTTGCTAATATTTGCTTAATGAGACAATGTGATTTGCAAACCAATGAATCCAAACTTATTATTTCATTCAATGAGGACAAAGGTACATTACCACCACCTTTACATAATCCTAGTTACAAAAGCAACTACCAACACAAGTACAAAGGAAAACACAAATTTCTCTACAACTGAATTCCTTGTAGCCTTCAATTTCAAACCAAGAACTTCATCCATCAACTCCTTTACTTCATTCTCTGTTTTGCCCTTTTAAAATTCTTTTTGGAGATGTTTATCTTCAAGATTTCATTCTCTTCCTTTAGCTTGTCTCTTTTCTCAAATTCAGCAACGAATTCATCCACCCTTTGTGCTAGAATCCCATTGTTCTCAAATAAGCACATTTTCTCCTCCTCATCCCATTTGGAGAATCCACAATCTTCGTTTGCCTATTCAATTACAACTTCAAATTACTTGTGGTAATTCCAATCCCCAATGAAAGCTTAATTTCAAAAAATCAAACTTTTCTTCAATTACCTTCCATAATGGGAAGTCATAAAATTTCTTGTCTCTATTTAGAGGCCTCTTGCAGATCTGAAGTATAGCTGGTAAGTCGTGGTGCCATTTCATAAACATGTGCTCCTCATTCGATGCACTTTACATTGCTCTGCTACCTAAGTTCATTGACTCAAAAACAGTTCTCTCACTTCCCCTCATTTTATGAGCTAAATTATAGTTCCACATGATGGAGGGTTATTAAAACGAAATGATATAAAGAGAGAAGGAAGCAAGCACCCATGACAATGGTGGGGGGGATAAAAATAGCAGTTGTAAATTGTAATTCATGGTAGAGTTAGAGGCAAATTGGTTAAGGGGGTGGTTGATAGAGGGAGAAAGTAACCGTGTGATAGAGAAAGTAAGCTAACGATGTGTCCCATGAAGTGTGTCTTTGGTCAAAACTTGTGAACAAAGCTCTCACCATGTCAACTAAGTCCACTGCAAAAACCCGATACCCTACCCCTTCCCATTCCAATTCAACCTCTCTCTCTGTCTCTCTCTCTCTCTCTAACTCATCCCTCTCTCCCTCTTGAACACACAGCACCACACGCCACCATCTCTGCCACCTGCACTACCAGCACAACACCCACCTTCATCCTCATCTGCACCGGCTTTCACACATCAACCGCCAGATTGCCTCATCTCCACCGTCCACGAATCGCCTAGATGGACAACCCAGATCGAAGAAGCTCAAGTATAAAAGCAAAGATTGCAGCGCCAGATCAAGTTTTTTTAGGAGTTTTTCTTTGGGTTTTAAGTTGTAATTCGAGTAAATTTTAGCATGATTTTAAGTTAGTTGTTCTAGGTTTTTCTTTCAATTTCTCGTTATTCTAATTTCAGATTTTAGATTCGATTTACAATTCAAAACTTCAAAGGATTAGTGTAGCTTGTTAATTTTTGAACCCTTTTGGACAATTCATGGTTTGAATTCGATATGTTTTGGGCTTGGAATTGCTTGATTAATCACCAGATTTCTTCCCCTTTTTCTTCTAATTTTTCGGTTTTCATTTTAGGTTTAGGAGTTTAGTTTGAGTCTTAGCAAATTTAGGGTTGTAATTTGTTGATTTTGCTATACGAATTTGAAGTCTTAGATCTCCTTGGGTTTGAATTTGTTCCAACACTGTCACTGCTCCATGTTCCTGGCTGTTTTGGGTGTTGAAACTCCATAAATGGAGTTGGTGATGTTGGGATGAGCTCAGGATCAAGCTGGGATTCCCTTCTTACTTCCCTTGTTTGTATTTCAACCCCTCCCCTGAATTTTCCCTGTTCGAGTGCTAGGCAAGGAACCAGATGTTGCTCCCGACCTTCCCTTGTGAATCAGTGATGATGATGGTTGAATTGGCAGCTTGTTCAATGGCAAACTCGTCCCTCTTGCCTTTGTCTTCTCTATTTCAGGTTTCAATTTATTGCTCTGTTTTTCTATTTTTGTTCTGAGTCCCTGCCCTATAGCTCAGTTGTTTGCTTTTTAGTAGTTTGGCTTATGCGATTGTATTCTGATTTTAGTTGAGGTAATTTGGTTGATTTTAGTTTAGTTTGGTTGATTATGCTCTGATTCGATTATGCTTAGTTTTAGAAGTTTAGTTGCTCGGTTGCTCATTTCTCGGTCTTCTTTTCCCTATTTTTTTCCTTTAAATGCTGGATTATTACTGTGTTCTTTACTTATTTCTAGTATAAATTCTAGTGTTATGTTCATCCCTTGTTTCCATAACCCTTTCTATTTTGGGGTTGATTTAGGTTAGTTTATTTACTAACACATTATGGTGGTTTCATTTTGGTTGATTATAGTTTCATTTAGCTTAGTTCAATGGAGTTATATGCATTAGTTGATTTTAGTGAGTTTTGTTTGATTGATAATCTTAAACATCATGGGCATGATATAAAATTACCTTAGCTTAGCTTGATTATATTAGCCCTTATATGTTTGATTCTCGATTAATTTAGGCTATTGTAGTATGATCTTATTTAGTAACCTTAATCTTATCCTCGTTCCTGAGGAGACGACCCTCAAGTACTACGACGATAGTCATACACTTGCAACATTTTATTTTTCACTCGAAATTATCACACAAATTATCAACCTAAACACCAGTCGTAAATACATCTAATTAAGCTATAAAGGACTGAATTTCCCAAAATTCAGATTAGATTATTACACGCAAAATGAGTAATATTCGAAGTACATAAAATATCAAAAGAACAAAGGGCATTAAACAAGCAAAAACCAATTGAAATAAACATGCAGCAACCTAGACCATGAACAAATTAGGAGTTGCAACAGCAAAGCACAACTTGCCAGAAGGAGTCTAAACAGGGATAGGAAGAAGACAGGAAAGAAGAGCAGGGCAGGACTTCTTGGGTTTCCTGGCTCACTGAGCTCGACCCAACAAAACCCCATCCTGAAGCAGAACCTAACCCGGATGTCACAAACACAGCCTTAAACCTACTGCTTTCATAGAGGCCCGAAATAGAGCGACCAACTCAGACTAGAGTCGTGGAGCAGAAACACGATTTCAGCCAACCATTGACCAAGAAAATCAAAAACGAGTTTCAAAACCCATTAAAAATGACGAAATTGCCATTACCTAGCTCTAATAGAACAAATACAGGGGAAGGAAAATACATCAAAATCAATCAAACCTGAGCCTAAAACACTACATTTGCAAGCTAAAATCATGAATGTCTACTCCAGATTATCAAAATAAAGTTCAATTACATGAAATTAAAGCCCACCAAAAAAAAAAAACGCATCTAAAATCGAGTTCAGGACAAAAGAAATGAGAATCAAACCCTAAATTACTAATACTAAAATTAAACGAAAATACCCTAAAATTAGACCTTAAACTTGAAACTAAAACCTAGCTTATACCTAATTACCTAGCTTTGATTGCCACTACCTCCACTTTATAGTCGAACCCAACTCAATCGCAACCCTTCATTCATGTGGGGCGTTCAAGACGGGATGATGATGTAGGTGTGCTGGCAGCGCGTCGAGCGTCGATGGTGGGTGAGGATAAAGGTGGCATGGTGGCTGGAGTTCGATCGAGAGAAAGAGAGAGATAGGATGAAGAAGACAGATGAGGGTGTGAGGTTGGGGGGGTTATAAGATTCCTCTTGGGTTTTCGGGGGTCTGAAAGCCAGGAGAGAGGATAGAAAAAATAAGAGTTGGGGGGGGGAGGGGAATGAGTCACGTGCTGTGCGCGTGATTCTTGGGCTTCCCTTTATTGGGGGTTTTCCTTTTTTTTGGGTTATAAAAGAAAAAGGGCTATGAATTTTGGATTAGGCTTGAGTCAATCTTGCCCAATGCTTCATTTCTGGCATTTTTTCGATCATTTTTTCACATCTTTCTCAAATTATTAAACACCTACAAAACAAAATCAAATCAAATAAAAAATCTAAATATAACCATTATTTTGAGCATAAATTAGGTATAAAGATATCATAAAAATAGTATATTTTTAGCATGAACAAATGTCCCATACCAAGATTTTGCTCGTCCTCGAGTAAAAGAACTAAACTACCTCAAAAGAAATAGAAAATAAGAAAAAGAAAATTCTAACTCACTGTCGTAGGAATCACGGTTGCATTTAGCGAATGCAACAAGTCCTTTAAACCCCTCGGTCTCCCAAGTGGACGAGTAAGGTCTCATGAAGGTTTTCAAGTGAAATACCCACCAAAAATTATTTCAAACACAAAAGAAAAATATTTTTGGGTTTTTCAAAATATGAACGTATACCAAGTAATGGGAAAATCTTGTACACAATCCAGGCAATAGCAACACCCTAGTAACCAAGTCACAAAAGTATATATAAATAAAATGTACAATCAGAAAACATCCAAGTCAAAAGAAGCATCCCAACTCTCATTTTTCACCCCACACTCCATATGTAATGCTATGTACACCTTAGTGCATGTGCTAATGTATATCAACTCTTATGAATCAAGTTGTAACATTAACACGATTCTCGTTTCCTTGCCTAATTGCCTAACACATGGGATTACAACTACCAAAGAAAGCACACAAATTCCAAAAGAAAAACAAAAATTTTTTGAATTTTTTTGAAAATATATACAAATGGACATCCCACTCCCACACCAAAACCTCACGATGTCCTCATTGTGGGAATTAAGGCATAAAAAACAATCACATAAGCTATACAACCAAGAAACCAACACAAAACTGCAAGTATATACAACTAGGACACCAATAAAAATCACAAACAAAACCACAAACAAACCAAAATCAAAACCAAAATCACAAAAGAAAGGAAATCAAAATCCAAAACCTAACAAAAATAGACCAAAACACACCTAATCACCCAACCAATCCAAACCTCCACTAAAACCAAAAGAAAACCAAATGCACATAATTACAAAAACCAAAAACCAAATCACAAAATAAAGCGAAACAAAAACCAAAACCTAACAAAAGAAAACAAAACCGATCAAGAGCAAAACAAACATAATCACCAAAATAAAACAAGACAAGACCAAAGACCTACTAAATACCAACCTAAATCCAAAAGAACCATAAAACAAAACAAAATACAAAAGAAAAGAAAACCAAAATGGAAGACCAAAACAAAGTCACTAAAACACCAAAAAGAGAACAAAAAGAAACTATCAAACAAACATAAAGCCAAAGAAAAACTAAAACTTGCTAAACTAAAAAAACAATACACAAAACCAAGGAAACAAAACAAAGGAATTAAAACATACACAAGAACAATCCTAGATATCCACAAGTAACTAATATTCACAAAATCATAACACAATCAAAGGTGATCATAGCCAACACAGCTCAACAAATCCCAAATTGCTCCTCAAGATCGATCACCCATATAATCACAGTCTTAAATATCCACAACTAAGTACGAAAAGGAAGAAGACAATCCTAACTATCTACAACAAAGTACGAAACGAATAAGAGAGAAAAGTTAGAACAATCAAACCAGGTCAGGTGCAAAAGTACACCTAAGCTATACCTCTGAAAACCCGCTTAGTTAGAGGTCTATGGAGCGTCAGTCACTCCATATTAAGCTAAAAAGTGCTACTCAAATCAAAACTCGTTAAAGCACGTAGCAGCTTATCAAACAAACAAGCCCAACTCTCAATCACATTGAAACATGAAAAGCAGTGAGTTAGAGCCGAAAAGAGCACATCTACCTGGCCAATAAAGTACCAGTAAGGACCCGCTTCAACTTATCAAATAGTTGAGCCCAATCACAAAAGAAATGAACATACTCAGAACGAGCCAGTATTGAGGTCATTGGCCCAGAAATTACATCGACATGAACGAGTGTAGGCAAAATAGTAGGTGCACAGTTCACAAGTCTTGTAATATCAAAAAGTATGAGAGTCTGGTTTAAATCAAAATTCTTAGTGATAACATTATTAGAATTGATAATTTTAGACTTGCAATATTCAACAAGGAGGTCAGCTTGGACAGGATCAAAAGAAAATGATTTACATTCAGCAGAGAGATCCACATTCAAACTTACATTGTCATCAAACCCACATGAAAAAGATTCATATTCAACAAAAAGAATATTATCGTCAAAGTCCAAAATAGTGAATTTAGTTACCTCATCGCATAACTCCTGTGAAATATCTTCCGAATCATCTAAGTCATAAGGCTTAATTTCAGTCGCGATGCTCATATCTAACCCACCAGGGATCTCAAGGTCGTCACCCACCTCAAATTCATGAGAGTGAGTAAAAGGGGCGGGTGGGTCAGCATAAGTTAGGACATTTTCAGTGACATCCTTGGATGAGCTAGTGAGGGATACAAGGTCTGGTGATAGAGACGTAGGAAGAGAACTCTCTTGTTCTAGATTAGGCAAAGGCATATTTTCATTCAAATGGGGCCTAGATTGATAAGAGGGATCAAAATCATCATCAACACTAATTGCAGGTTCAGGAGATCCTAAACTAGAGTCAGACTCACTACAATTCTCCCTACTTTGGTTAAAACATTAAGAATATTTAGCAATTCTCTTTTTTATTGTCTCTACTATTTGATCAGTCAATTTATTAATCTTCCTTTCAATACTTGCACAAAGCATCCACATAAGCACGATAAGGGCAATGACAAGTAGCATAACCAGAAGACTCACAATAATTGCACAAAACAGAAGGCAAATAAGAGTGAGATGGGTTATGTGAATCTATAAAGGGATCCTGTGGGCAAGGACTAACAGGAAAAACAGACTCACTATGAGTTGGGAAACCAAAATTATTCCTAGTTTGTTCAAACTTGTAAGTGTCCCAAGCTAGTTTTTTTTAAATAGATCACAAACCTCATCTTGAGTTTTAATAATAAACAACCCAAACCCCCAGGGTACATAGTTTCAACATGATCCCTATATTCATCATTAAGACACTCAAATATCACTTGGCAAATTTTCCATTTCTCAAAACAATAATCAACACATTGAGCACGAAATTCATTCAATCTACTCAAGTATCGCCAAAAGATCTCATGCTCAAACTAAGGGAAATAGAAACTTGCCATTTTATTTTTGAAGTTTTTAAAGTTTTCAATTTTTAGTGGTTTTCAAGTTTCTCATTTTTTTTTCAATTTTAGGCTTTTCTAATTATTTTTTTTGATTTTGGGAATTTTTCAAGAAATGAACTAAGCTAAGCAACTCTAAATAACGAAATCAAGAAAGCAAGATAAACCATGTGCAACTAATAGGAAAGCAACAAAGAAAAAGAAAAATGTTAACCAAATCTCAAGCGTCGTCCCCAGCAACGGCGTAAAAACTTGTACGATAATTTCGAGTCTAAAATAAAATGCCACAAGTACATGACTATCATTGCAGTACTTGAGGGTCGTCTCCATAGGGACGAGGATGAGAATGAGGTCACAATCAATTAAATTAAATTATCCTAAAATAGGCAGAATTATCAACCTAAACACCAGTCGTAAATATATCTAATTAATTAACCTATAAACGATCGAATTCCCCAAAGTTCAGATTAGATCCGTACACGCGAAATCATTAATATTCAAAGTACATAAAACATCAAAAGAACTAAGGGCATTAAACATGCAAAAACCAATTGAAATAAATAGGCAGCAACCTAGACCACGAACAAATTAGGAGTTGCAACAGCAAAGCACAACTTACAAGAAGGAGCTAAACAAAGACAGGAAGACGAAAGGAAAGAAAAGCAGGGCAGGACTTCCTAGGTTTTCTGGCTCACTGAGATTGACCCAATAAAACCTCATCTTGAAGCAGAGCCTGACTTGGATGCCACAAACACAACCGTAAACCTACTGCTTTCATGGAGGCCCGTAACAGAGCAACCAACTCACACTAGAATCGTGGAGTGGAAACAAGATTTTAGCCGTCCATTGACCCAAAAAATTAGAAACGAGCTTCAAAACCCATTAAAAATGGCGAAATCACCATTACATAGCTCTAACAGAATGAAAACAGGGAAAGGAAAATACATCGAAATTAACCAAACCTGAGCCTAAAATAATACATTTGCAAGCTAAAATCATGAATATCTGCTCCAAATTATCAAAATAAAGTTCAATTACATGAAATTAAAGCAAAAAAAAAAAAAAACACATCTAAAATCGAGTTCAAGACAGAAGAAACGAGAATCAAACCCTAAGTTACTAATACTGAAATTAAAACGAAAATACCCTAAAATTAAACCTAAAACTTAAAACTAAACCTAGATTATACCTAATTACCTAGCTTCGATTGCCACTATCTCCACTTTATAGCCGAACCCAATTCAATCGCAACCCTTCATTCGCATGGTATCGTGGACGGTCGAGATGGGGATAATGA